>VZUI01041571.1:0-50411 GCA_013401135.1 Cettia cetti | reverse complement strand
ATGGATGGATGGATGGATGGATGGATGGATGGATGGATGGATGGATGGATGGATGGATGGATGGATGGATGGAGGGATGGAAAGCAGCTCTGTGGAGAAGGACTTTGCAGCTGAAGTCCCATTTGCCAAAAGAGATTTGGGACATCAGTGACCTCTGTGCAGTCCTTCAGTTCCCAAAGGCTGACATTTATTCCTGGAAACAGAGCTCAGAGTTTCACATTGCAACTTATTGATTCAAGCTGTGCAAAACAAGAACAAAAACATCACATGCTGACTCAACCCTTTCCTCATTTTCTGGATTGTTTTTCAACTCTGACCAACACAACCATTTGCAGCAGGTATGACAGAACAGGCAGAGATGCAGAAGGGATGGATGGAGGAATGGAGGACATTCTGTTGGTCTCTAAAAGAGGAGAAATTTAGATTCCATATTAGGAAGAGATTCCTCCCTGTGAGGGTGGGGAGGTCCTGGCATAGGGTGCCCAGAGCAGCTGTGGCTGCCCCATCCCTGGAAGTGTCCCAGGCCAGGTTGGACAAGACCTGGAGCAACCTGAGATAGTTGAATTTGTCCCTGCCCATGGCAGGGGGAGGAACAAGATGAAGCCTTTAAGTCCTTTCCAACCCAAACCATTCTACCAATCCATGATTCCATGAACTTCCAAACCTATTACTATGGGAGCTGCTGACACCTGCAGAGGGTGAGCTACAGAGGTGTTCTCTGTGAGAGGACCCTCAGCAGGAGCTGCCCCTTTGCAGGGCACAGCCAGTGCCAAACAGCAGCAAAGCAGACACTGAAAGCTGAGGCCATCAGTGACAGTGCCTCAGATAAAGGCTACAAAACAATGTCCAACAGCAGCTGAGAGGGAGAAATGAGAGCATGTGAGAGAAAAAGCCCTGCAGACCCTGAGACCAGGGCAGGAGGGGCTGGAGGTGCTCCAGGCACCTGAGCAGAGCTTTTCCCTGCAGCCAGTGATGAAAGCCACAGTGAGGCAGGATGTCCCCCTGCAGGCACAGAGGATGCCACGCTAGAGCACGTGAATGTGTCCATAAGGAAGCTGTGACTTCACAGAGAGCCTGATCTGGAGCAGGCTCTCTCTTGTGTGTAGACTGAAGCCCTAACACCCAGAAGCATTGCCCACTCACACCGTGCCCAGCCCTTGCCATTCAGGACCTTCAAAGCACCCACACAAGCTGCTATTCACCTCAAACTCTCTGAGCAAACAGCCTCACCAGGACCTGAGATAAGCTAGGGAGAGTTCACATTCATGGTGGGGAAGAAGCCAGGAGGCAGACACTGCTCTGGGCTGTGGAACATGCATGAAGCCAACCCCTAAGTCCTCCCACTCCCTCAGTCCCTTTGCCAACAGCTCAAGCTGGGCACAGGGGATGGGAACAACCCAGGAGACAGCAAAGGAGCCTAAGAAGGGGAAACAAAAATAAATCCCACGTCCTGATTAAGCTTTTGGGCAGCTCATGACACGAAATACTGCCCAGCTCAGGAAACAGGAGGTCCAAGTGGAACTCAAGAATGTCCCACAGATGTCCAGGCCATGTGCTTGTGTGTGGGCAGCCAGGTTGGTGAACACCAGTGTGCCAGCCCTGCCAGTGGGATCCCAGGCCCCTGGAAGGCAGGCAGGCAGCTCTGGGCAGGCAGTAAGGATCAGCCTGCAGGGGCTGGGCTGGCAGCTGCCAGAGCAGCAACCCCTCCGAATCAGCAGCTCCCAGGCACTTCCAGGAGGCAGAGCCCTTCCAAACACCTCTCTGCAGGGCTTCCAGTAACAGCAAATGGGCAGCAGTGCCCCCACGGTGATTAATCATCTTCCTGGGATGCAGGGAATCGTTCTTTCCCACCCCTCCGTGCAGCTGGTGCTGCACCCACACGCCAGGGCAGCCTCGCAGCTGGCAGCACCCCCAGATCGAGGTGTGGAAGGAGGGCAGTGGGCAGAGGCTCTGGAGAGAGGGGGCTGGCTTTTCATGTCACAAGAGTGGGCTGGAGCCTCAGGCAGAATGTGGGTGGTGCTGTGAGGCTATAAAATACAGAGATTTTGGGGGGAGTTCAAGGGGAAATGGGAAATATTTGCTGTCTGAACGTTTTCCCCTGAAACAAGCTGAAAAGATTTAGAACGCCAGTCGAAGGCTTGATTACTGCAGTGATTTTGTCAAACAGAAGGCAGCACTGTGTGAACTCTCCAGAAAGGAACAGGATTATCATGGGATCATTTAGGCTGGAGCAGCCCTCCAAGATCACTGAGTTCAAGTGTTAACCCAGCACTGCCACCAGTAACCACATCACCAAGAGCCACATCCACACATCTCTTAAATCTCTCCAGAGATGGTGATTCCACCATTGTTCCTTTGCCTCACCACACTTTCTGTGAATAAGTTTTCTCCAATCTTGCTACATCCTTTCAGGGAGTTGTAGAGAGCAAGAAGGTCCCTCCTGAGCCTCCTTTTTCTCTGTCTTTTCTCTGAGAGCTGTTTTTAGCACTGGGTAGAACACTGGATGCAGAACCACATGCTGGACAGCACCACAGCCATGCCATGGGCCAGCACCACTGGACTGGATATCCTATTGCAGGTGCCTTTGCTTTGTCACTACTCAGAAGGAAAAAGGTCCCATGTATCTCAGGAACACTCCAGAAGCACTATTGGTTTGGTCTGAGCTCGAAGCAGCTGTAGCCTCATCCCTGAAGGAACACAGTCAGCTTTGCAGAGTGGTGGGAAGGGCACTAGACAGTGCCAGGTTTGCCCTGGGCTGAGGCAGAACAGCTCATTTCACCAGTTCCTGCCAATTCCCAGCTCATTTCACCAGTTCCTGCCAATTCCCAGCTCATTTCACCAGTTCCTGCCAACTCCCAGCCTGACCCCCTCAGATACTGGTCACTCACCCCTGAGCTGGTTTTGTGAGGAGTTCTGCTCTGCATTGACAATCAGGGATGGGACAGGCCCCCACTCCCACCCTGATGTCAGACCCACTCTCCAGCTGGGCTCACCTGGGTGCTGCCCACGACTGTCAGGGCTCCAGGAATGTCTTGGAGCTGGTCTCATCACAATCCAACCTGTTCTCCCAGCAGGCTGGCCAGTCTCCCACTGGGTATCCTGGCTGTCCACCCCCCAATTCCTCTTCCAGTTTCTCCTCAATGTCTTATCCTTTGTGCTCCTGTATACCCACTGTGAGAGCTCCCAAGGTCCCTCAGCACTCAGATTTCCTGCTCTGGCCACCATTTCCTCAGAGTGCTTGCCTGAACTCTCCATTTCTAATTGACCTTTTCTCCCTCTCCTCCCACCTACATCACAGCCACACACCTCCCTGCCACATGCATGCACAGTCACCCAGGGACAGACACAGCCACTGCCTTCCCAGACCCAAACGGATTTTCACCAATAATTTCTCCTCAAGCTATTCCCAGCAGTTTTCCATTGACTATCCCTGACTTTTTCCTCTCTCAATATTTTAGCTGTAGCTTTGTATAGTCAGTTCTTGGAATGTGCCCATAGCAGGAGCTCCTGGTGTGCCCACAGTGGGATTTCCATGGGTGATGCTGAGGTCCCAGAGATCCCAGGATTTCTGGCCACTCTCCTCCTCCTGCCTGTGCTGCTGCCCAGCTCTGCTGACCAGATCCTCCTCCTCTCAGCATGCCTAGAAAGCACCAGTCTCCCACACGTCAGAATAATCTCAGGAAAGAGTAAAAGGATTTAGGGTTTGCTCAGCTCAGCCCTCCTAAACCCATTTTTGCTGATAAGGGATTATCCCCAGTGTCAGCACCAAGACAATGGTGATTCAGCAAGAGAAGGCAGAGCTCCAGCTGCAAAAGAAACACTGCTGGGGCTGGAGGGGTCTGCTGCAGAGCACCCTCCCCACCCTGGGCTCCCTGCCCCTCTCTGCCTGCACAGGCAGCCCCCCAGGAAGCCACACTGCTGGGTGACATGGCCCATCCAGTGGAGATGTGGCTCCAAGGGGTGTCAGTGCTGTGGTGACACAGCTGTGCAGGGCAGGGCTGGCCTCCTCACCTCGCAGTGCTGGGCTGCCACTTCTGATCTTGCCATTTCCTTCTCCCAGCACTTCCCAGAGCAGCCCCATATTCCTGTTCTTCACCCTTTGGTCTTCACACCCCTTTTAACCACCTCCCCCTGCCCTGACAATTCCAAACCTGAGAGACAGAAGCATGAGGAATCCCAGCATGTCCATGCCATGAGGAGGACTGAAGGGATGGGGAGGGGCTGGGGGATCCTGGCTGCTGGAAGAAGATGAGAGAAACTCAACCACAGACCAGTGTCTGTGACACCCAAGAGCTGAGCCACTGATGCCACCAATGCCAACCAACATCCCACCTGCTGGGGACAATGCCACAGCCCAGCTCACTGCCCACCAGAGCAGGGTCCCTGGATGCTACAGAGGGGTCTCTGGCTCTTCTCCCCTTGGTATACAGGGCCCAGCTGGGAACCACTCCAAATCCAGTAGGAAAGGGCAAGCAGAGCCTGAGGACACCACCTGCCACAGGCAAGTGCATCCAGCGATGGCTGGGAGAGCCCTGACTGGAGCTGAGCTCTGCCAGTCCAGCACAGCTGTCACATCCCTCCTCCTTTCTCTCCTTCCTCCCTCTTTGTAACCTCCCTGGATGAAAAGACTCAGGCTTCAGGACAGGGCCAGCAGATTCACTGTGCAGCCAGCTCAGCTCACCCATCCACCCACATGGATCCCAGCCAGGGCTCAAGGACCAGCCAGGGCTGGAAATCACAACGGGAGTGGGACCAAATTCACACACACACAAGATGAACCAGCAGAGAGAGACAAGGGCTCCTCAGGCTGCACAGCTCAGGGCAGTGATGGCCTCGTGTCCCCTCACATCCAGGGCTCCTTGCCTCCCTCTCTATCCCAAGCCACCCAGCACACAGAACAACAGGGACTGAGGTACTGCCCTGGGTGACACTGCTGCCAGTCACACAGAGCCAGGGAGCCACAGGTCACTCCTGCACTGAGATGGGAGCAGCAGCACCTCCAGAAGTAAGGATGGGCTCCTGCTCCACAGTCACCTCCTCACTGCCCATCACACAACAGGGAGTGCAGCCCAAAGGAGATAAAGTTTTCCAGCAGCAGCAATAACACAGGTTCCAGGAGTGCCACTAACCCTTTGGGCTAAATTAAGCCCAAAATAATTACAGAGCAGCAGATTTTGATTTTTTTTTCATGTTGCCATGAATCAAACTCCATTTAATTGATATTAGCTCTGCACTCAGTGAGGTGGATCACCCAGTGCTGCTCAGGATGATGGAGCAGACAATGGATGCTGGTGATCATGGAGCTGGGATATGCAGGAGAACTGCACAGGAAAAGAGAATCTCACCTGGGATAACACATTAAGGGGAAACAAAAGAAAAAGCCACAGGTGCACAGGAAGAGAGGACAGAGGTGCCCCAGGTACCCTCACTGCAGTGTTGGGATGATGCATAGAAACTCCATGCATCCTATTCCTGTGGGCAGCACCCAAGGGCTGGCAGCGGGTGCCACCACGCTGGGCACGACAGCTGCCAGAGCCTCACACAGGTGATGGCAAAGGGAAGGTGCACTCCTGCTTCCATGACCTGAGCACCCCTGGCACCCACGGCATGAACACCCCCACAGCCACGGCCTGAGCACCCCTAAACTCATGGCTTAGGCACCCCTGGCCTGAGCACACCCATAGCCATGGCCTGAGCAGACCCACACCCACAGCCTGAGCACACCCACAGCCTGAGCACACCCATAGCCACAGCCTGAGCACACCCACACCCACGGCCTGAGCACACCCACAGCCTGAGCACACCCACAGCCACAGCCTGAGCACACCCACAGCCTGAGCACACCCACAGCCACAGCCTGAGCACACCCACAGCCATGCTCGCCCCTGTTCTGCCTGCACCCCATGGCACCCACTGGACCAGTGCCAGGAGGAACTGGGCTGGTTTAGAGCTGAAGGGCAGCATTTTGCCAGCTTGTCCCCAGAGACCACGGGGAGGGCTGGAGTGATCACTCCCTGGACAGCAGTGCCCACAAGCTGACATACAGCAGCTCCCTTGCTCACACACAGAGGAGTCACCATGACCTGCCAGCCCTCACTCTGACCATGCCCCTCAAACACACACTGCCTGTGGCTACCCAAGCACAGCACCCACCATTCAAACACAGGAAACCCCAGCCCATCCCACACAGGCAGATCCCAACTTCCACAGAGAAACTGAAGGGCAGCCCAGTCTGAAAAGCTCAAGAAACACTGACCAGCAGCTAGGTCAGAAGTCCTGAAGATCTTACACCCTAGGGTATCCCACCTCTTTAAAACCAGAGCTGGGGCAGGTGATGGGCCTGGGAAGGCAGGGGTTGTGCAAAGCCTACACAAAACACCTGAGCTGCTGCAGTGACCTGGAAGGATGAAGCCAGGAGGACAAAAGCTCTTTAAGCAAAATATATTTGTTCCTGGGCTGACGTTGGTATGTAAATTGATTGTAAACAGACTCCAGCTGGAAATGAGAAGACCACTGGAGGGTATGTCCTAGAGTGGCCCTTCAACAAGGATTACTGGCAGGAGAAACAAAACTCCTCCAAGATGGAGCTGGAGGAGTGTGTGCAAGGGTGACAAAAGTGTCTGTGTGACACAAGGACAGGATGAAGCCACCAGAGGCAACTCATGCACAGTGTGGCATTGCCATAAGGGCCACAGGTAGCATAAGCACCATGCTGCTAGGGATGGCCAGGCCAAGTGAGGTATTGGAGACAGTTCAGGAGATCCTGGACCCCCCAGTGGGCAGAGGAACCCCCATCCCTGCACCAAGCACCCCTCCAGTCTCTACATCACGCACCAGGCTTGGTGTAAGGGGCAGCCACAGCTGCACTGACCATGGGTGAAAGGACGGGCTGAGAACACGTTCCCTTAGGGAACTGCCTGGAGGAGGGAGAAGCAGGAAGCAAAGAGGCAGCATGCTGAGAGCCACAGGGGCAGATGGCATCTGTTCCCACTGTCCCCATGACTGCCTGCTCTGCTGTGGCTCTGCTGCCACACCATGGCCTTCCCACCCCACTGAAGCCGCTGGTGAGGACCATGACATCCACCAGCTGCACTGCTGTGTCCTCCAGCCTCAGTCCCACTCCAGGATCATCCAGCCTCCCTGGGCCACTCATGATTTTATGTCCATCAAAGCCACTCCACATCCTGAGATCCAGCTAGACCAAGGGCAAAGTCCTGCATCTGGGTCAGGGCAATCCCCAGTGCCAGCACAGACTGAGGGAGGGCCGGAGAGATGAAGGGATGGATGGAGAACACCCAGCAGAGAATAACTGGAGGATTCTGGTGGGTGACAAATGGGACTTGACCTAGCCAAGGGCACTGGCAACACAGAAAGCCAAATTCTCCTGGGCTCAGCCTCAGCAGTGTGGGCAGCAGGGGAGGGAGGGGATGTTCCCCCTCTGCTCTGCTCTCCTGAGACTCCCTGGAGCTGCCTCCAGCTCTGGGGTCCCAGCACAGGACAATGGTGTTGAACAGAGGGTGGAGTCAGGTTGGACATGGGGAGGAAATGTCAGACCATGAGGGGCTGGCACAGGGTGCCCAGAGCAGCAGTGGTTGTCTCATCCCTGGAAGTGTTTAAGGCCAGACTGGACCAGGCTTGGAGCAACCTGGTCTAGTGAAAGGTCCTTCCCACAGCAAGGGGTTGGACAAAGAGCTTTATGGTCCCTTCCAGTCCAAGCCAATCTGTGAATGCATCTCTGCTTCAGGCCAGGCTGCCTGGGCAGGGGCAGCTCCCAGCTCCACTAAGGCTGCAGAGGAAGGGTGAGAGCAGAAGATGAATAGGGAGGATATGTTGTTTTTGCTTTCTGTGTCCAGGACATGCCCAGACACCTTTTCCCAGATCCCTTGCTCTGCTGGGGCTACACTTGCTTCATCTTTGAAGTCTGATAAAGTCTAGGCTGTCTCTGATTTCCCATCTGAGGGAGGCTGGGAGAGGGTGAAGGAGCAAAGAGAAGACAGGAGAACAAAGTCACCCTCACCTGTCCTCTCCACTGCTCCTCCCAAAGGAGCACCACAGTCCTGAGCCTGCAGCCTCCCACACAGCACTACTGCAACTCCTGGTCTTCAAGAAAACCTTCTCCCTGCCCTGGTGGGACCAGGCACCAGGGGAAAGTAGCCCCAGAAAACCACTGCAGGGTGGTAAGTGGAGCTGAGAGGGCATAGAAAGCCATGTCTGAGGGGACAGCTCCAGCAGGAACCAGCCCCAGCCTTGTTCCTCCAGCAGCACAGAGCATCAGCTCCTTGGAGCACACTGGGATCCCAAAGGACATACTGAGAGGTGAGGTTGTACTTTAGGAGAGCACAGAGCCAGCTCAGAGGGGTCCAGCCAGCACCTCAGCACCCAGAGAGCTCCAAATTATTTTTTTTACACAGGCCACTGTTACCTCAACAGCATCAGACAGAAGAGAGCAGCTACAGCCTGTCTCCTTGCCTGCCTGACACTTCTCTCCACCAGAAAATGGTCTGCTAGGAATAACAGGGGCCACTCTCCAGGAACTCCCAGCAGCCAGAAAGACTGAACAAACTCACCGGTGCCCTGGTGTTGAATGCCACCACCCTGAGCCTGCACAGCTAAAATTATGAAGCTGGAAGTATCCATGGAAGTGAACCTCCCCTTCTGTCCTGGTGCAGCTGTAATGGACCTACTTCCAGGCCTGAAATATTTATTGGGTCTCCCAAAGCCTGCAGAGATGGGCTGAGCTGACAGGCTGAGAGACACAACTTGGGATCTGAAGATTTATGCTCCCAGAGGCAATTCATTGAGCAAACAGCCTTTGTTACATAACACAGCACTGGAGAGCCACGGAGCACAGCCACTGGAGGGATACGATGCTCAGAGAAGAGGAGTGGCAGAGAAGCCCTTCCTGACCACCCCAGGAAAACAACAAATGTGATTTCATTCCTTGCTGGCTGGAATGCCACCCAAAGCCACCTCCTCTGGGATGTGGCCTGGACCAAGGACCCAGAAGGAGCAGCTGATTCCAGCACCAGGAGCAACAACAGTCACAGCATTCACTGGAAGATTTTAGGAATGGGTTTAGAAGGAGCTGTGACTCAAATCTGGAGTATCACAATGATGGCCCCACCCCAAGGAGGAGCACAGCCCCCAGTCCCACCGTGACACTGCCCAGCTGGGTGGGGAGACCCTCCTGGTGCCCTGCAGCCAGACTCAAACCTGCTGGAGCCACGGGCTGTCACCTCACTGTCACAGTGGCAAAGCCAGCCAGCTGCCACCCACTGGGCTCCAAAAAAAGCCCAGGCAGCAGTGGCAAGCCAGATCCAAAAACAGTCTGTGCAGCCAGAAGAGGGATCAGCAGGAAGGGGGGGATGAGCCCTTCCATGAGACACAGATCCTGCACCTCGGCACACCAGGCAGGTGGGTAAAGCCAGGTCTCACACAGACACTGGACTTCACTTTCTCCTGCAGACAAAGAACACCAAGGGTTTGCATCTGCCTAAGCACAGCCAGTTAAAAAGCAGATTCCAGTGGGATTGTGCCCATGGAGTCTCCTTCTCCTATTACTGACTCAGTGAATATTACTGAGTTGATATGAATTGATTTTACTGAGTAACATGAATTACTTCTATCACTACCAGTGAATAGCTGAGAAAGCAACTCCTCACCAGCACCCACTACACATCTCTCCATCCATCCCTCCACTCAGTGTTCCAACAGCAATGCCAACCACTGCCCATACACTTCCCAAACTACCAGCCCAGTCCTATTCCAAAGTCCTCCAGCCCCAGGAGGGACTTGCTGGTGGTGTTTAAGGAGTTTGTATCTCTGAGGGAGCAGCTACACCCACTCCAAACCAAGCTGCACAGCACACATGCCTCCAGGCAAGGACGAGAAGTCCGTGACATTCTCTTGTTTCCTGGAGGAACATTCCCGTTTCCTGGAGGAACATTCCCCATCATCGTGCAGTGAAGGTTCCACGTGATGCTGAAGTACTGGGAGATCACTAAGAAATAAGCAAGGTGCTGTTCCAGAGGGGAAAAGCAGCATCCCAAATCCCTGCAGAGAGCAACATCTTGCCCTGATGGCCACCCCAGGTGCCACTCCTTGCCACGTTAAATAGCAAAGCCCAGTGAGCACATCCCAAAATTAGCCTCTCACAACCTACATTTTAGTGTCCTTTGGCTCCATTCCCCTCCCATGCCTCATGGGAACTTGTTTCTGAATTTCCAAATTAATCTCAATAAATTCACAGCCCTGGGTTACAAACAGCCTTTGCATTAATGAGCAGGTTCTCTGTGGGTTCAGGAGCACAGGAGGGTGAGGCTGCCAGCACAAACAGTGACCTGGCAGAGCATGTCCAGAGGTGGCCACCAAAATGGTCCAAGGGCTGGGACAAGGGGCAGTGGGGTCAGATTGGACATGGGGAAGAAATGTCAGACTATGAGAGGGGCTGAAAAAGGTTGCCCAGAGAAGTTGTGGCTGCCCCATCCCTGGAAGTGTTCAAGGGCACATTGGACAGGGCTTGGAGCAAGTGGTCCACTGGTCTAGATTTAAGGTGTCCCTGCCCATGGCAGGGATATGGAACTGGATGATCTCTGAAGGTCCCTTCCAACCCAAAGCACTCTGTGATTCTGAGTCTGTCCACTGCTGAGCCCTGCCACACCTCCTGAACACACCAGAATGCTACAAATCACTACTTTCAGATTAATGTGTGGGCTCCTCTCTTCCTGTCCAAACAATTCTTGGTGTGACAAACTGAATTCTCTACAATACCAAGGCAAAGTAACGCTGTAAAACAAAATCAGGAGCACTTCCAATGTCCTCGATGCTTTGGGAAGTCATGGGAATGTCACCACATCTTGTTCACTGCAGATCTTAGACTTTTAAACAGATTATTATGCTTTTAGGCCATGAGTGCCCTTTGCAGCCCCAAGTGGACCCCATGCCACTGCAGCAGCCAGGAGCTCTTCTCTGAACACCCCCAAACAGGAACACTGCAACATCTTACAGTGGAAGCACAAGAGCCTGGAGGATGACTGAGCAACAGCCTGAGATGGGAATTCCCTTGAGAAAATCCCTTGCTTCAGGCCTGGCCAAGGAAATTTCAGCTCAGGAGCAGCTGCCAGGAGTAGGGGAGCCTGAGACAATTTAGGAAGGGCCAGTCCTTTCAAGTAATTACAATATCTACTGATTTGACAGGGCAATGTGTGTGTGGGCACCCTCCTGGGACCTCCAGGCACAATTCCACAAACAGACATGGAACTGCACTGGGCAAATGAGAAGTGCATGGGAAGAGGGCAGATGACCAGAGAGAGACCTGGTCTCAGCTTTGCAGCCTCTAAGCACTTGGGAGCACGAGCAGCGTTCAGCCCATGGAAGCAACACCTTTGCCAAAATGAGGGTTGCCAGTGGCCCAGAGCCATCCTGCAGGGTCAGACCTGCAGCATCCAACACCCCTGTGACACCAGCACCACGATGGAGGCGGGCAAAGGAGAGCCACCCAGGCTCAGTGAGACACTGGAGCTTGGGGCAGCAGAGCTGTTCCAGTGCTGCCCCTCAGCAGGGGAGCCTGGGCAGGGCCCAGCCCCAGGCTGCAGAGCTCAGCCCTGCTCTCCCCACACAGCTCAGCCCCCGGATCCACCCGTCCCACAAGAAGGGCTTTGCAGACACTAAAGCTGGAAAGCCTCTGCTGACCTCACAACTCCACAGCTCGCTCCTCTGGCTCCCCTGGGAGAGCACTGCTCCCTCCTGGGAACAGGGGACCACAGCATTCACAGTTCTAACTCTGCCAGACCCCCCCAGGCACCCAAATATTGCCACCTCTTGGGTGCTGGAATCCCTAGCTCCAGCTCCTGGCAGCAAACCTCCTCTCTGGAAGGCAAGGCTGGGGAAGAAAGACATCTGGAAGGGACAGATTCTTTGACCAGCCAGCAACAAATTGTCCCCACGACAGATGCCAGGTCCCAACTGCCCACCTCTGGCTCAAAGAGGAGCTGTAACATTCCTGGGCCCAAGGAGGTGACACTTGGTCAGTTCTGCCTTATCCACAGGCTTTCCCAGGCAGCCCAGGGCAAGACAACAGCCAACCACCACAAAAACAGCCACCTGCTCTTCCCAGCCTGCATGCTGCCCCACCCTTCAGCAATCCCCTCTGGCAGCCCCCCTGGACTCTCAGCACCTCTCCAGGTAAAGCCCCCAGTCACCAGGTAGGTCGAAGCCCGCCCTCCCTCCCCATCCCCATGCAGACACAGGGGACTGTGCCTGGCTGCAGCCACCCCATCAGTGAAGCCACGTGCCCACAGGGCACACAGAGCTCACAGCTCACTCACTTTCATCAGGGTTGGGGGAAGCGAGAATGGCGCTGTGCTTCCTTTTCACTTCTTCCACATTCTCTGAAATTTTATCAATGAAGCCTCGAATTTCTTCCACCTGTGAAGTGAGACAACAAGACAGGTGGTCTGTGACAGACCTGGACTTCTGGAAAGTGAAGGATTATTATACCCTATTCCAAAGCAAGCATGACATGTCTGAACCAAAGCAAACATCCTCCTGGATAAATATTTTCCAGCTTGAAACTATATCACACTGTGGAATCAAACCTTCTCCATCCCACCAGCCAGCTCTGAGTCACAGCAGCATAATACAGACTGTTATGTCCTGTATTCTTTGTGATACACTGAGAAACTTTGGGGATTTATATAAATCAGCATCAGATTGATTCCCACACTCTGTGCCTCTGGCAGAACTCTGCTGAGACTGCACAAGCCAGGCTGATAGCAGCTCAGTCCCCCATAGCTCCTTGCTCCATAAAAAGCTCCAGAAATTCCCAGTTTGATCCTCACCCCCCATTCCAGGCAGGCCACATTTTCCAAAAGATCCATTCTGCCATTTTCCCTGCACTTCTGTGCTACAGGAAGACACCAGCATCACCCAAGAGGGGAAACCTCTCCTGTGTTCCCTGCCTGCCAGGCTGCTAACCCTCTAACTCAGTCTTCTCCTTCGGCTCACACCACTCCTTTGCTCATCTTCCTCCACCTGCACATCAGATTTATCCCAGTTCCCACTCCATTGCCTGCTCAGATCCATTTTAACACCCCCCACACACATGCCATGCTAAGGGTGTGCTAAAAATCCGCAAGCAGATCTTACAGCCACCCACATGCCAGAAGACAACCTCTTGTTTGGGAACAGGAGGCACAAAATTAAATCAGTCCCATGCAGAGACTGCTGCTCTGCAGAGGTGCTCTGGGGAAAGGCCTGGGAGCTGTGTGTGAGGCTTCCCTGCTCCCACTGCCTGGGAAATGGCCTCACTGGGTTCTGGAGGAACAGAAAACACCCACAGGGCAGCACAGCCTCAGGCCTGCAGGGAAGCCAGTTCCTGATGTCCAGCACTCAGCATAACCCTGAGCATCAGCTGAGCAGCACCAGCCAAGGCACGACCTTCACCCCATCCCCAGTGGCTGCAGGAAGTCACAACCCATCCTGGTGCCAGCAGAAAGGTCTGAACCAGCTTCAAATCCACACTGGAAGAACAAACCTCTCTCACCTGCTCAAAGAACTCATCCATGAAACGATCCCGGTCCACACTGACGGTGACTTCATCATCATCATCACTGTCCTTTGCCTGCAACAACACAGACACAGAGAGGCATCAACAAGTGCTTGCTGCAGAGTTCACAGCTCTATTTCAGGAGCTCCTAGGAGGCACATTCCCCTTCTCCTGTGCTCTCCTACTCCAAGGAGCTGGGACAAACACTAGCCAGAGAGTGGAAGACCCCAGGCACTGCTACTCCAAACCCCCAGGACTCTGAGAGAGCAGAGAACAAACACATCCAGCAGTGAGGGATGGCCAGGACACCAGGGCAGCCAGTGCCCCATGGCACAGCCCCGGCAGCGAGCCTGGGACACAGCTGAGGACACCCCACAGCCATGGAGTGGGAGCTTCAAGGGCTCTGTGTGAGCACACCAGCTCTGCAAGGAGCAGGAATGGGAAACGCCACAGATTCCACCATGGGAAACAGCAGGATGCTGCAATGGGAAAGCATGAGGGATGTCACGATGGGAAACAAGGGAAGCACAAGGGCTGCTGCCATGGGAAAGCACAAGGGATGCTGTGATGGGAAAACACGAGGGATGCTGCCATGGGAAACACAAGGAATGCTGCCACAGGAGAAAGCAGGGGCGATGCCGTGATGGGAAAACACGAGGGATGTTGTAATGGGAAACATGAGGGATGCTGTCACAGGAAACACAAGGAATGCTGCCACGGGAAAGCATGAGGAAAGCTGCAATAGGAAACAAGAGATGCTGCAATGGGAAAACATGAGGAATGCCATGTCAGGAAAACATAAGGGATGCCATGATGGTAAAAACAAGGGATGCTGCCACGGGAAAGCACGAGGGATGCTGCCATGGGAAAGCACGAGGGAAGCTCTGATGGGAAACACAAGGGATGCTGTGATGGGAAAATAAAAGGAGTACTGCAGAGTGCAGGAAAGGTGGGAGCAAACAGATAATACAGCAGAACTAGTAAAGTCACAGCAGGCAAATGAGGGGTTGTCCTTGTCTGCAGAAGCATGTGTGTCATTGTCACCAGAGATGAAAACACCTCCTGTCCCAGCAAGGCGGGGGATGTAAGCTCTCAAGGGAAGGAAAAATTACAGTTCTCCACATAAGGAGACATTTAAAAGAGTATTATCCAAAGCAGTTACATGACGGAGGGAAATGGAAAATTAACAGGTTGGAAAAGTTTCTTCTTACTCCATCTTTACAAGAGAGAAGAAGCCAGTGGAATGGAGATTTAAGACAGGACTGCCTCTGCTCCTCTCATGATGATTGCAGTTTTTGCAGACAGTTACACATCACTCCATGGCCCCTCTGCACTCTGCAGAGAGGAAGCCACTATGATCTCCAGAGAGAGCTCTCTTACACTGAAATAAGCCAGATGAAATATCTATCCTGCCTCCTAAAATTGTCTTTCCATCCTACAGTGACTGATTTTGGGTGGTATCATTCAGAGACCTCAGCCTTCAGCCTTGCCACCACTTGTGGCACTTTTTGCCTGGGTAACTCGCTCACATACAGTTATCCCATTCAAGGTTATCCAGAGCCTTTGTGATCAGAGAGCTCCCACAATTCTGGTGAAAATCTCACCCTGACAAGGAAAAGCAGGCATGGTGCTGCTCTTACCCACCACTCTCTGGGCACAGAAAACTGTGTCCTAAAGTCTGGAATTGTGCCCAATTGTGGCACAGCCACTCAGGCCAGGAGCTGCTGGCACAGTGAGGCTGTGGCACAGCCAAAGCTGCCAGCCTGGGGGTGGGTTGGTACACTGAAATCCCTCCAATGATGGTGACTCCACCACTGCCACTGCTCCTGGGTTTGACAACCCCTACTGTGAAGACATTTTGCCTAACATCAAACCTAAACCTTCCCTGGTTTGAGGCCATTTCTGTTTGTCCTGTCCCTTGATAACCTGGGAAAAGAGAGTGACCCTCACCTGACTCCACCTCCTGTCAGGGAGTTATAGAGTTAAGAAGGTTTCTCCTGAGCCTCCTTTTCTCCAGGCTGAGCCACCCCAGTTCCCTCAGCCACTCCTGGTCCCCCAGACCCTTCCAGCTCTGTTCCCTTCTCTGGACATGCTCCAGCCCCTCAGTGTCTTCTTTTCAAGGGGTCCAAAACTGACCTGATGATTTGAGACACCTCAGCAGTGCCCAGCCCAGGGGATGGTCACTGTCCTGGTCCCACTGGCTACATGTGTGCTGCCACAGGCTGGGGCTGTCCCTGCAGCAGGCACTGCCCCCTGCAGCAGGCAGGGCCAGCTCTTCCCCTGAAGCTTTTTGCTTCCACAGTTCTGCAGTTTTGCTCACACCAGGTCCACACCACCTCTCCCATTCCCTTCAGCAGTCACAGTCCGGGCATGCAGAGCCAGAGCACAGCTCAGGCTTTGGGCAGAGCTGGATCCATGACCACATCCAACACTTCCCACACCTCCCTGGAGCCAAGGGCAGGATTTGGCCACAGGCTCTTTTAAATCCTTCCTGCATGCCAGTGCCACCAGGCAGCCCAGTCCCTCCCCCTGTCATCACTGCTCCAGCCTTGCTCAAAACCATCTGAACACAGTGACAGCTGTCACCCTCCAATCCCAACCCCAATGCCAACTGTGCCATTCCTTCAGCCAGCAGCAAGCTTGGCTGTAAGCTCAGGTCCACTTGGGGCCAACAGCTAGTCCCCAGAGCAATGCCCACACATGCTCCAGTGCTCCCAGAGCATCCCAAGCACCCACAGCACATGGGAGGAGGGCTCACCATGGAGGAGGTCACAAAGAACCACGTTGTAAAGCTAGGAATGCATGGATGGGTCTTTGCTACAGAGATATAACCATCCACATTCACATTCCACTTTACCTATCACACATGCCTGCTAGGTTTGTGCTGTGCTTGATTTCAAGCATCAAAAGGTTTTAAGCATCACAGACTTTGGCGGGTAGTGCCAAGAGCCCACCAGATGGGCAATTATAATGCAGACCCCCACCTACATCCCCCAAGATCTTGGAAAATGCCAACAGATCCGGGGGACACACGCTGTGATGGAAGATGCACTACCAATGCAAACACCACCCTGGATGTGTGTGGCCAGGTCAGGGTGTAGAAGAAGGAATGCAGGTGACCTCACCCCTGATCAGTAACAGCTGTGTTAATTAACAATAATTGATTGTTGATCTGACTAGTCACAGCTGTATCCAATAAGGATGAGTGAGATAAAAGAGGGGGTGAGCTGCTAAGGGGAGGAGCATCATGGAGGAGGAGGAACCTTGAGGAGCATGGAAAGAACCAGGATCCTGGGGAGAGAGAATCCCTGCTGTGAGGTCAGTCTGGCTGTGCAGTCAGAGCCTGTTGTCGGAACCTGCAGTCACAGTCTAGCTGGGTAAAGCCTGCAGTCAATCTGCACAGCAATCCCTGCAGTCAGAGTTCAGCAGGAGATAACCAGCAGTCATAGGCAGCAAGGCAAGCCTATAGGAAGAGCTTGCTGCAGCCAGAGTCAGGGAATAGCTGGAGTTGAGAGGAGGAAACCATGAAGAGGAATAAACCAGGACCCTTTTTATGCTGTGTTTAACAGGAAGTCTGTGCCTCAGCTCATTTTTACTCTGTAATAAGAGGACTGCTGCAACACAGGGGATCTTTCTTCCCCCACTCTGCTAAGCCTCTCCATGTCAGGGGCAAGGACATCCACGCCAGCCCCCACAGGTGGAGGGACACATGTCCTGCCTGCAGCTCCTGCCACCTCACCATGCAACCAACAAGGTGGCCATCTACAGGAAGAAGTCAAAGGAAATGTCTGAGACCACCCAGTGAGGATAAATCAGGGGATTCTGGTGGGTGACAAATGGAACTTGACCTAGCCAAGGGCACTGGCAACACAGAAAGCCAAATTCTCCTGGGCTCAGCCTCAGCAGTGTGGGCAGCAGAGGAGGGAGGGGATGTTCCCCCTCTGCTCTGCTCTCCTGAGACTCCCTGCAGCTGCCTCCAGCTCTGGGGTCCCAGCACAGGACAATGGTGTTGAACAGAGGAGGGTGGAGTCAGGACATGGGGAAGAAATGTAAGACCATGAGGGTGGGTTGCCCAGAGCAGCTGTGGCTGCCCCATCCCTGGAAGTGTTCAAGGCTGGACAGGGCTTGGAGGGAGCAACCTGAGATAGTGGAAGGTGTCTGGGCCCATGGCAGGGGGTGGAACAGGATATGAAGCACTAGCCAGCCCCTACAGCCCTTTACAGAAAAATGCACCCTCAACACAACTTCCCCACAAGCCTATCCAGCTTTTTTTACCATCATTCTGGCAGGATCTCAATTTGCCAGAATTCTGAGCCCCTTTTTGAAGGCTGTGAGCAGAGTATTACCACTGTTAATTTAAAATGCAGGCTTGTAGAGAAATCAGGAAGGCCAGGGACTGGCAGCAGAGGAAAAGCAGCAGGAGGGCAGGGGTACCTGCCAAGATGCTCCTCTCTTTGTCACCTCTTGCTTGTCCTTTCCACATCCAAAACAGGCCTGGCTCATTGCCCAAAGGATGCCACATCCCTGCCTAGTCCTATCCATGCTGCCCACTGGACCCTGCCATATCCAGAAATCTCAAAGGAAGGGGACCCACCACCCACAGAAGGGGTTTCTGCCAAAGCCACACACAGCCTTGTCAGAGGCACTCATGGTTTTGAGGGTAGACCACTCCTGGGAGCGCAGAGGCTGATGGACAGGCAGAGAGAGAGATGTTATTTAGGGCAGGCACTGGACAGGGGAGCGGCACAGAGCCCAGGCAGAAGCCCCATGAAGAGGAAATTACACAGATGGAGCCTGCTGGTCAGGAGGGCACATGTCACTTGTCACTCCGGGCTGGAGAAGGGCACCATCTGTCCAACCCACGTCACTGGAAACACCCTCAGTGCCACACTGCCCCCAACCCCAGTGTCAGGCTGATCATCCCACCCCACCACCCCAGCCCCTGAGCCAGTGAACACTGGCTGCTAATGGGTGACTTGGACTGGAACCAGAGGCGATGCCACTGGGAGAACAGCTCACAGGATGCAGGGCACTGATGGATCAGCTGCCCCCAGCATCTCCCTCCACTCTGGCCCTCACTGCTTTACCCCAAGATCGAGGTGTCGCCCCATAATTAATTCTATTACAAAGTAGGAACGAGACCAAAACTTTCCAAAGGAAACATAAAGCATCTCACAGGAAACAGCATTTTGACTTCAAGCACCCCAGCTGTGAGCTGGGTTTCCAAAGTCACATGGAAAGCTCCTGTGTCACTCTAAACTACCTGCAGGTGCTGCTCAGCACAAGCAGCAAACAATTCCCCAGCCTGGGAACTCACAATGTCAGGCACACACCGTCCCCCCAGCACTCCTCCACTTCTGTCTCAGGCACTGTCAGGCAGCACCAAGGACCCAGGGCTTCCAGGCTTTTCCCCCCACACAGGATAGGTGAGGATAACCCTTCTTTTGCAAGGTTTTTATTTCTCCAGCCCACCAGGTCCAAGAAGTGGCACCATGTGGGCACCATCCCACCCACTGGGATGGCTCTGGGAACTGCTGCCTCTTCAGTGCCACTGAGCACAGGGAGCTAGATGGGGAGGGCAGGTCAGTCAGAGCTCCTCCAGCAGCTTTCAAAGCCTTACAGAGTTCAAAGTGCCCAAATCCCAAGTGGAGGTGGAGGCAAACTGTGATACCATCCATGACAAAAAGGAGTAGTGGATGGGAAGACATCCAGAGCTCCAGAGCATCCTAACTGTAGGTTTTGTAACCAGCACATGCTAATAAATTCATTACTGAGTAAATTACATCCCTGTGGTTCCAACACACCCCAGTCCCTCTCCAAGCACGTTCTGAAAGAGGCAAAGGAGCACAGAACACCTGAAAAGACTTGATGCTTGCTCTCCTCCCAACAGCAAAGCTGGCAGGGTGGGCTGTGCAGGGCACAACCAGGTCTCTGTCACCCCAGCAGTGGCCACACACGGCCCCTGTTGTCTCCTGTCAGTTCTGCAGATGGATTTGGCTGTGTCCAGATGCATCCAGAGAGCTGGTGCAGGCAGCAGAGGCAGGGCAGAGGAACATCAGGCTCAGCCACTGCTGGGCAAATCTGAGCCCAGACACATCCCTCTACCAAGCCCTGCTGGCACATTTTCCTAGGAAACGTGTCCAAACAGGCAGTGAGCCTTGCCTGCCTCCAGCATCCCCCAGGGCTGTGGGCCCAGGCCATGCTGCCTCCCACCCTACCAGAGAAAAGGCAAGCCTCACAAAAGCACAAGAGAAAGAAAAAGCCACACCAGCTGCCATCCCCCTCTTAGGGAGCACTCAGTTAAGCAAAGAAAGGCCTCATCCCTGAGATGCAGGAGGCTGCTCAACGGCTTCACTCCCAGGCTGCATCTGTTTGTTTATATTTACAAACACCTCCGTGCTGCTCTGCCCAGCTGAAGAGATTCCAGCCATCTGGGCTTGCCTTGCTCTGTATAATGATGCCCTTTCTGCAGCAAGACCAGAACACAGCGGGATGCACGGGCTGCTTCTGGGGCTGCCTCGCAGCAGCCGAGGGTCAGCCCTGGGATCGTGTCCCCACTCAGAGGGGCACACACGGGGGTCCAACACCCAACAGCAGCCACCTTGTTCCCCACACCCAAACCCCCAAGCCCAGGGCACTGCTGCTGACACCGAGAGCTCCCAGGGCAGCTCATTCCAGCATGCAGCTGGGCAAGGAAGGGCAAGGTCAGAACAGCTCAGCAGCAAGCAGCACTGGCATCTCAGTCATCTCCCAGAGCCTGAAGGACATGTAGGAGAGCCTACAGATGCCCAGATCTCTGGAAACATCCCAGCCTGGGTCGGCAGCACAAGGGCAGCTCAGCACAGCCTCACCTGGACAAGGTCCAGAGCACCCACAGATCTCCCACCCTCCGGACAAGTCCCTCACCCTGGGGCTGCCCTGACCTCCTCACACTTCAGGGTTTGCTTTAGGCATCTGCAGCAGCCAAAAATAGCCCTTCAAGCAGGGCTGGAGTCCTGCTCCTGAAGGTTTCCAGGGTGGTGGTGCTGGGCAGAGCATAAGGACAGCCAGAGGGTATGCTCTCAGGAGACAGCCCTGATGAGCTGAACCACCCAAGACCACGGTATAAACTACCTATGGCCTCAGCCTCAGCCCTTTTTGCAGACCATAGAGTACAGCTGTGCACCACAATAAATCAGCCATTCCATGGCACACAGACCCCAAATTCTGTGTCCTATCCCAGTATTAAATCCAGCTGGCAGCCTGTCACCAGTGGTGTTCTCCAGGGATCAGTGCTGGGGCCACTCCTGCCTTTAGCTTTATCAATGATGTGGACAAGGGGATTGAGGGCACCCCCAGCAGAAGACACCAAGTTGGGTGAGATGTTGACCTGCTGGGGGGCAGGAGGGATCTGCAGAGGGACCTGGATGGGCTGAATCAATGGGCCAAGGCCAATTTTATAACATTCAATGAGGCCAAGAGCCGGGTCCTGCACTGGGGTAACAACAACCCCATGGAATGCTCCAGGCTGGGGGCAGAGTCACTGAAAAGCTGGGAAAGGCCTTGGGGTGCTGGCTGGCAGGAGCTGAACATAAGCCCAGGTGGGCAAGGGGCCAGTGGCACTCAGCTTGTATCAGAAATAATGTGTCCAGCAGGACCTGGACAGAGATTGTCCCCTGTGCTGGACATGCTGAGGCACCACAAATCTTGGGATCAGGTCTGTGCCCCTCACAACAAGAAGGTCATTGAGATGCTGGAGCACCTCCAGGGAAAGGAATGGAGCTGGGGAAGGGTCTGGAGCACCAGGAGAAGCTGAGGGAGCTGGGGGGCTCAGCCTGGAGAAAAGGAAGCTCAGGGGAGTCCTCACTGTCTGCAATGCCCTGACAGGAGCGTGGAGCCAGGTGGGGATCAGGCTCTGCTCCAAGAGAACAAGGGACAGGGCAAGAGGAAATGCCTCAAGTTGTGCCAGGGCAACTTTAGCTGAATACTGGGGAAAATGTCTTCAGGGAAAGGGCTGTCCAGCCCAGCTGCCAAGGCACAGGCTGTGCAGGGCAGTGGTGGAGTCACCAGCCCTGAATGGGTTTAAAGATGTGTAGTTGTGGCACTTGGGGTTAGTGCTGGCCCGGGAAGTGCTGGGGAAACAGCTGGATCTTAGAGGGGCTTTCTAACCTAGGCAATTCTAGAATTCTAATATTCACCAAAACCAGCCCATACCTTCCCATTAACAGCTTTTTTTATGAATAAAAGTCCAAGGTACAGATGACTTCAGCATGAGTCAGGTGGTGTTTCCAATTTCCAACACTAGCAGTGCAAGGGAGAACATGATTTCCAAGAGTTTTGTCTTTAGGTGCTGGCTTGCATTCCTGCAAATTAATTCCTAGTCTTTGGCACAAAGTCCAAGCCCTTTATCAAAACAATGGCCACTCAAGCTCAGTTTTAAAAGCAAACAGGTAAAATTCTCCTTAACTCTGAAGAACAAGTGTCAGAGGCGACAGAGTTGCCACCAGTCCTGGAGAGGGCAATGAGCTGAACTCACTGACCTCCTGCTGTGGCTCTGAAACACCCACAGCACTATCTCCTACTGGAAAAGCACCTGTACTTTACAGCCAGTAACTGATAAATTTACAGTCATGGCTGAAGAATAATTGGGTTAAAAACAGACTTAAATAATCTAAAATTAAATTCTTAACATCCTCTAAGTGGCATCATCATTGTTACAGCTCCTATTCAGACCAGAGCCTCCCATGGGGTAGCAGAAGAACCTGCAGCCACAGCACCCATCTCTTATCTCCACTCCATTCACAGGGTCAGCACTCAGAGAGGTCTCTGCTGGGATCATCACCAAGCCCTGGTGATGCCCACTAGTGACACTGCAGTCTGTCCTAGGAAACTGTCAGAGAAAAAAGAAGGAAAGCCTCAGGCAGAGAAGGTGACACAAGCAGCACCACAACTCCCATGGCTGTGGGATCAACACAGTCTGCAAAGTGGTTATCCTTCAAATCCCATTACCCCACCTGCAAACAGGAACTCACTGATTTGGAATGGACCTTCAAGCATGCTCCACTCCAACCCCCTGCCACGGCAGGGACACCTTCCACCAAACCTGGTTGCTCACATGGTCATAAAAGCTCAATGACATTTCTTTGGTGCTCTTGTCTAGACCCTGTCAAAGAACCTCAGCACCACCCAGGTGGGACACTGATCCTCCAAAAGGCAAAGATCCTCTGGAAAACCAAAACAGTAATTTGAGACACAAACCCAAAGTCTGACAGAACCTGATGGAATCTGCAATGGCAGAGAAAAAGGCAGAGCTCACACTGGATAACCTGCAGCACACATCTGCAGAAGTACAGCAGGATGGAAGTGGTCACAGTGGCAGTACTCTCCTGAAAATTCACAGGACAGTGAGCAGAAAACTTTATTTTTAGTTATTCCCCATGAAAAGAAACCTGAGTCTGCATGTATTCACTAGAATCTGGAAAACTGCACTGTTAACAGAAAGTTCAGTCCCACCCTGCAGCAGATTTTGATGCTGCACAGCCAGGTCTGCCCCCTGTGCTGGGGTGTATCCTGAGGAGCCTGTGGATGCCCGAGGAGGAGGCAGGGGGGAGGAACCTTCTCCTGTAGAAAGAATATGCTGGCTTAGGAGCAAATGAACACAATTTGAGCAAGAGATTTGGAATTCTACAACCAGTCAGGAGCTGGTCTAGTGGAAGATGTCCCAGCCCATGGCAACAGGGTTGGATGATATGGTTCTTTGAAAGTTCCTTGGCAACTGAGGGGAAACTTTTCTTGAGCCTGAGCTCTCCAGGGCTGCTGGAGCAGAAGGACCTGTTCTCCTCTGGACGTCCCCAAGAAGTGCTTTTGGCCAGCAGATGTCCTGGGCTTCACTTGCTGCTACCATCACTCCTGCAAAAGCTGATGGAGGAAGAGACCCTGCTGCCAGAGGAGAGCAGCTGCAGCACTTGGGAGTATCACTGGAAAAGGCTGAAAGATATTTCAGAACATCTCTCATGTGGGACCTGAGCACCCAGAGGTCAGTCTGCTGTGTCACCCCCACCCCTGGAAGTGTTCAAGGCCAGCCTGGAGAGGGCTCAGAGCAATCTAGTCAAAGCTGTTCATGCCCATGGCAGGGGTGTTGGTACCAGATGGTCTTTGAAGGTCCTTTTCAACCCAAACCACTCTGTGAGCCCATGACACACCACATGCCACAGCCTGTGCCCTGTTCACAGCCACAGGTGTGCTCCCTGACTTGGGGGGCAAAAGCAGTGCCCACATTTCCAACACCAGCCCTGGTTCTGGCTACTGCAGGCAGGGACACACGCAGAGGTGCAGAGGTACAAGCAGCCTGTGACACATGGCCCCTGCCCTCTCCCCTTCTCTCAGTTCAGCAAAACTTTCTACTCCTTGTGCTTCCACAGTTGCCTCATTTCATATTTTTCCTAAGCAAAGACAGCCTCTTTGGCTTTGTGCCTGGTCTGGTCCTGACACAGCACTGCTCCATCTCCATTTCCCGTGCTGTCCTCTGCTTGCCCTCCCCTCCCCACCCCTCTGCTTGCATCTCCTCCAGGATCATCCTGCAGACACCATGGTGCAAGGACACTCCCTTGAGGCAGGTGTGCTCAGGTCACCTGCAGACAGGACAATACCACACACTCTATCTTCCTGGTCTTCCACTCGGGCTAACTCCTCCTTTTTGCTAATATACATAATTTTCTGGAAGAAGCAATTTATCACAGTACTTAGCTTAATGAGCCTTACTGTACATGTTCTGCCTGTAGTGATAATTTTGCATATTTCCTGAGAAATCTTGTTAACGGGAAGATACATGGCAAAACAAACATTTGTACAGCTTCCGAGCAGCTCACACACAAAGGCACTTCGATTAAAACAACAGAGATGAGACTGAGCCCTTTTGGCTCCAGCCTCTCAGACACCCAGTGCACAGCTGATGTATCTGGCTGCACTTATTCTCACTCTCTGCTGCCCACCAGCTCGCAGTGGGCCAAGAGTATTTCCATACTCAAGTTGACTTCAGTGGGACCACCAAACCCCCATGCACTAGACCTGAAGCTCCCCAACACACACCAAGGGACCCTGGGGGGCTCAGTGTCCCCTCTGAGGTCTGTCTGTCCCTCAAACCCACCACCCCACCTCTCCTCCCAGGCTGGGGACATGACACACCACCCAGAGCTGACCTAGAGTCCAGGCTTTGCCTACAGCCATGTTTAAAGCACAGGAAAGGGTTTCCCCAGTTTTTGGTTTGCCCTACCTGTGCACCCACTGTGAACAGCATCCCTGGGACACCCAGGGCCCCTCAGCTGCTGGGAAGCACAAGAACAGCTCACACAGGAACATGGGGGCTCATCTGCATCACTCCTGTCACCTCCTTCCTTGCCCAGCTGCCCACCCCAGCAGACCCCAGGAGCGAGGATTCACCGGCACCTCACCCCTCCTGCTGCAGCACCCCAAGGGAGCAGGGAGAGCTTCCCTGCCCCAGTGCTTGTGGCACCAGGAATGCTCTAAGGGCAGCCATGATGTCTGACCTGCCACGGCAGCTCTGCTCCTCCCCACCCTGAAAAAACCCAGCATTTCAGTGATGCTCAGAGGCATCGGGCTCAGCCAGAGCAGGCGGCTGCGCCACCGGCTGTCACCCGGCACGTGACAGCCCCGCTCCCGACCGGCAGCGACACAGGACGGCTGAATTATTTACGTGACCCGTTCGGCTGCACCGGAGAGCTCGAAAGCGCTCACGGCAACGAAGAGGGTTAAAAAAAGGAAAGGGAGATGGCATCTGAACAAGTAAATATGTTCGTCTCCAAGGTCTGTAGGGACTTCTGCAGCCAAGGGGTTCTGGAGAAGATGGAGACACACACAAGACCCGACCTCTGCAAACTGCAGCTGTGGTCGGCTTCACATTTGTGCCCCCAGGAGCGAAAGCCTCAGAAGGAACAGCATGGAATTAAGAGGAAGGGATGGAGTGAGGTCAGGCTGTGAGTCCTGGAGCTGCTGCAGATGTCACTGCTGCAGGAGGGGAGAGGGTGGATCCACAGAGCCCACCTTGCTTCCTCTCTCCCTTTATGCTTAACTAGCAGGAGGCAGCACTGGGAGCAGGGACTTGGCTGTCAGGAGTGGGGATTCAGCCAGCTGGGGAGGGCAGTGGCACGGCACAAACATGCAAACATCACTGGAGAAATGCACACAAAAACAGCTGCTGGAGGTGAACAATGGGCACAGGAGGAAAGTGCACCCCAAAAAAAGGGGCCCTGCCAATGGCTGGGGGTGTGGAACTGTATGGTTCCTTCCAACCTAAACAACTCTGTGATCCTATAACACTGGCACATCTCCCTCACTTCCTCCCACTCTCAAAACACCATTCATAATTATTCTGCCATTTGGACCTGTGTCCCATCCTGGAAATCCCAATGTCTCACTCAAACTGAGCTGTCAGCTCTCTGGCAGGATGGAGCACCATAGGACTCTCACAATCCTGCATGTACACACCATCTCATCAGGGTTGCTTTTGGGGGTGTTGGGGAACGGGACCAGCTCCAGACCCCCCCCCCAGATGGGCAGGAAAGACCATTCATAGCCACAGCTGTGACACCTGCACAGAAGCAGCTGTAAACAAAGCTGTGCTCGGCCTCATCCAAGGCATCCTGCACAGCCCATCCTCAGCTGCTCTCCTACACAACAAGAGAATATGTTTCATCTGTAAGTTGAATTTCCTGTCCCTGGTTCAGAGCAGACTTGGGGGCACTGCTCCCACAAGGGCACTGAATAAGCTCCAGCAAGCCTGATCCAAACCAGAGCTGAGGTTCAGAAAAGAACTGGGATTAGCATTTTGAATTTCAAGTACCATTTAAAAAATCCCATTAAGACATGGAGCTCCTGTTCTTTAGAGCAGTGACCGCCCTGCATTCCCTCCTCTGCTCTAACAATGCCAGCGCTTTTTTTATTAATCCTTCTTTTTTATCATCCCTGGCAGAATTTAGACACAGTATTAACATGGGAAGAACCAACCCAGGCTATTAATGAGGCAGCAAAGAGAAGACAAGTTCAAATGCTCCTGACTCTGTGTCCACTGCAGCATCTCGCTCCTCCCTGGTGTCTGCTACCACCAAGGGTGTAAATCCACGCTGCCTCGCTCACTGCAGTCCTGCCAGGGGGCACCCACTCATATTCGGGGCAACTGGATGCTCAAAAGCATTCCTCCATCTCCAGGAGTTCCCGGGAAGAATGCTGCACCCTCAGCATGAGGCTGATGAATAAGAAGCAGCAGCGGGAGTGAGGCGAAAACACATTTTATTTTTCTTAAGGCGTATTTAAAGGAACAGAGAAATTTTAAAATACTCCATAGCATCACTTCTCAGCCAGCACCGGCTGCCAAAAGGACATTCATGAGGCTTCTTTTTACTATTATTATTAAAAAGCCTGTTTTCCAATCCCATTTCACAGCCTGTGCTGGTGGTGGAGACAGAGCCCCATGTTTGGGTGCTTTCCAGGCAGAGTGGGGAGGCAGCTCTCGGGGGAGCCTCTTCCTCTCCCAGAATCCACAGCCGCCCCGGGCATCTACAATCAGCTCTGGGCATTCAGAGCTGCCCAATCACCCCGACAGCCACCCCATCATCCCCGGCAGCCACCCCTCAGCCCCTTGCTGGCATCAGCCCAGCTCCATCCTCCTGGCGTTTTTCAGACCAGACCAAACTCCCAGCCAAGAGATGCTGGTGGGAGCTCTGATGCCCGACCAGACTGGACACCCACGGTGGTCCCCACTGCCCCTCGCTCCACGGCAGAATCCTCCCCACGGGACAGACCCCCCTTGCAATCCCAGGAGGTTCTGCAGCGCCAACCGCGAAGTGATTTAAAAAAAAAAAATAAAACCCACGAAAAAACAACCTAACAAGAAAACGCACCAGGGAGGGAGGACCGGAGGGTGGTACGGGGTGGGGGCTGGAGCAGCACTCCGGGATTTCGGGCTCTGCCCCTCCGGCCACTGCCGCTGTCCCCAGAGCTCGGCCCCAGGCGTGGGCAGCAGCACCACGGCCGCCCCGAGGGTGCAAGAGGGGGCCAGGGCACGGGCAGCGGGGGGCACCGGAGGCTCCTTCCACCGATGCTCCCTGCGCGCAGCCGCCGCCACCGCCTCCCACCGCCCGCGCTCCGGGACCGCGGGGGGCTCGGGGCCTCCGAGGGACACAGCACCGGCGAGGGCCGCACACGAAGCCCGACGCCTCCCGGACAAGCCGGGTCACCGCACTGGGGTCACCGCGGTGCAGCGGCGCTCCTCGGCCCCGCCGCAGCGGCTGCGCCGGAGGATGAACACGCAAAACGGGAGCGGAGCGGAGCGGGGCGGGCGCGGCACGGTCCCGGGTGAGCATGGCACGACCCCGCCGCCCGCGGGCAACCCCCGCCCGCACCGCCACAAATGCACGTCTGTATCCGGTCTTCCTGAGCAGCGGCGATGCTGCTCAGCCGCCGCGGCCCCCGGTACCGCGCACATCGCCGCTCGCACCGCCGGGGAGAACCGGAGCGGTCCGCAGCGGAGCGGAGGGTGCAGCCCGGGGGACCCCCCCCCGCTCCTACCCCCACATCCCAGCGATGTCCGGGGTGCTCATCCCCTGCGCCCAGCCCCCGCCCAACCCCCTCGCGGCCGCCGCTCAGGGCAGGGCGGCCCCTGCCCAGGCAGGGGGGCCGAGACGGCTTCGGGCGGTCCCCGATGGGGGTGGAGGGCCGCCCGCATCCCCCATATCCCCCGCATCCCCGGCTGCGCCCCGCACTCACCGCGCGCAGCTCCCCGGTCCGGTCCTTCATCCTCGCCCCGCTGCCGCTGCCGCTGGGAACGGGCAGAGCGCGGGGAGGGGCGGGCGCGGAGCATGCGTGCAGCGCTGCGGAGAGGGGCGGGGGACACCGCGGGCACCGACCATGATGGGGGGACGGGCACCGGGACGCTCACACCCCGGAGCCGAACGGCGGGGAGGCGGCACCTGGGGTCTCACATCACGGGGAGGCCACCGGGGAAAGGGGGGCGCGCAGCTAGGAAGGTCACAGCTACAAGGGGATGTCACCGGGTGGGAGGGGTTGCGCCGTGGGGAAAGTGAGGTGTCACGGCTTCGGGTCACACGCGGGGAACCTCGCATTTGGGGGCCTCACACTGGAGGGGAGTCACACTTAGGGAGGCCTTCCCAGGGGGAAGTCACATCTGGGAATAACACCGGGAGGGATCACACCTGGGGAGGTCATACCTGTGGGACATCACATCACGGTGCTCTGGAGGAATGCACAGCAGGGCAGCCCCAAGAGCAGGGTCACCCCTGGGTGTCCCTGGGACGGTGGCAGTGGTGGTATGGGTCCAGCTGACAGTGAGGTTTGGGAGCGCCAAGACGGGTTGGGTCTGACCCCCAGCCTGGGGACAAGCAGGGCACGTTGTAGGATCCACCCTGAGGACCCCAAAACCAGGCTCGCAAGGAGCAGAGAAGTGCCAGCAGGGCTGAAACAGATGCTGCCTGTTTGCTGCTTTTGGGGAAACTGGCAGTGTCGGAAAGACAGCCCTCATCCCTCCCCGCTGCCAGGGATAAAAACGAGCGGGATCTCCCATAGCCAGGACCTGCAGTTCCTGCAGGCCCTGGAGCCATTGGATCCAGCCGCGGGGTCACGGGTCGCAGTGCCCGCAGTCTGACACGTGTCCAGCATCCCTGGGGTGCCTAGTGCTGGGGTACACCTGGTGCAAAGGCTGGGGGTCTCCCCGGGGGTGTGACGGCCAAACCCAACGCAGCTCACCCTGTGTACGGCCCCACTCACGCCTCACCGGCCCGCACACCCAACACATCACCCCACTCACTGCACATGGCCCCGCTCACCTCTCACAGCCCCGCTCACCGCGCACTGTCCCACACACCGTGCGCGGCACCCCTCGCCCCGCACAGCTGCACTCTACCCCACCCACCCCGCACTGCCCCGCTTGCCCCGCACAACCCTGCTAACCCCGCACTGCCCCGCTCACCCCGCACAGCCCCGCTCACCTCGCACAGCCCCGTTTGTCCCGCACAGCCCCGTTTGTCCCGCACAGCCCCGTTTGTCCCGCACAGTCCCGTTTCCCCCGCACAGCCCCGTTTGTCCCGCACAGCCCCGTTTCCCCCGTTCCCCCGCTCTGCCCCTCGCTCCCCCCAGTGAACCCCCCGGGGCTCCGAGCGCGGCCCTGGGGCGCGGCGCCCCCTGGCGGCTCCACCCAGAACCTGCGGAGTCGGACTCCGGTACCCCCCGGTACCCCGGTACCCCCGGTATCCTCGGTACTGCCGGTATCTCCAGTATCCCCGGTATCCTCGGTACTGCCGGTATCCCCGGTACTCCCAGTATCCCCGGTACTGCCGGTATCCCCGGTACCCCCGGTATCTTCGGTACTGCCGGTATCCCCGGTACCCCCAGTATCCCCGGTATCCTCGGTACTGCCGGTATCCCCGGTACCCCCGGTATCCTCGGTACTGCCGGTATCTCCAGTATCCCCGGTATCCTCGGTACTGCCGGTATCCCCAGTATCCCCGATATCCTCGGTACTGCCGGTATCCCCGGTACCCCCGGTATCTTCGGTACTGCCGGTAACCCCGGTATCCCAGCACCCCGGGGCGGGGCGGGGTTCGGGCTCCCTTCGCGCTCCTCCGGGAGAGCTCATCCCCCCGGGACAGCACCGCCAGGGCCGCCCCAACCCTCCCATATTATCCCATGCATGTTCCTCCCCAAATTACCTGCATCCCTCCCTTTCCCATCTTTGCTTCCTCTCTAAAACATCCCGTAATAAACTCTGTGCAGTCCTCCACATCCAACACACATTTCATTCTTCCAGGCAGCTACAGCCCCTCTCTCTCCAGTGGTGCTTTGACACCAGGGCTGTGGGCTGAGGCTCTACCTGGAGAGGGTGTCCCTTCCTCTGAGTCCCTCATTTGGGTCCTTATCCACCCTCGTGCTTCTGTGCTCCCCCAGGTTGCGTGGATGGGACTTGTGTGGGGTGGGTTGATCCTGGAAGGACCCAGCCAGGCACTACTTGGGTTCCCATTCCCACCTGTGTATCCCCATGCTCCCTTCCAGGTGTGCAGAGGAGCTTTACTGGACATCCCAACAGAGGGATAGTTCCCAGCACCAGGGACTGGCTGAATTCACTGGAGTGACAGGAGTACTATGGACTTCCAAAACAGACATCACCCCCTCTGCTGTCACCCCCAAGAGCTCTTTCCACAGCCCATGTTGGGTGCCCACATTCTCCTTGCTGTGGAGGCCAGACACAGCAAGGAGGTGTCTCTCCTGCTACCAGCTCCCCTCAAGAGCAGTGCAAATTCCATCCCCAAGCCCATGCTTGCACACACAACTCACCCTCTAATCCAGGAGAAGCTGCAGCAGTGGGTGCAGATTGCTCAAAGTCCTGCCTGGTGCCAGCACCTCAGTGCTCAAGCACTTCCTCAGCCTCAGCACCTTCTCCAACTGCCCTTGGGATCCTCATGGATGGCTCTTGGCAAAGCATGTGCTGCCATACCCCTGCCACAGGCTGCTGGTGGTTTCTCATGCCCACCCAAGCTCAATGCCCCCAGAAGGAGCCTCCTCCTCTTCCCAGGCAGCTGCTTCACTGCCTCACAAAAACCTGGATCCTTCTGCATGATGCTGTCCTTGGGCTTTCCCAGAGACCTGGGACCATCAGGGTCAAAGCCTCCTGCAGGGGAAGGGACCAGATCCCTCCCAGAGATGTGAAACTCCTGCTCCCAGCACAGACATGTATTAGCTTGAAAACCAGCTCCTTGCATGCCAAGATATGGAACAGGAACAGGGGTTTTGGCCACCACCATCCAGGTGCCTTTATAAAGAACTCTGATGTCAAGGGACACCCATGGGCACCTCACTGGGAATGCAGGAGCAGGATCCCATCGTGCTGAGAGTTCCTTGGTGGAACTTAAGCATTGGGCACAGTTTAGGTGCTGGGCACAGCTCAGGTGCCAGGCACAGTTCAGGTGACAGTCACAGCTCAGCTGATGGCACAGCACTTCTCCTGTTGGTGCTGCACTTATTTACTGCAACTTGTTAGGACAGGGGCTCGCTCCACCACAGTGAGGGAGGCACAGACTTTGTTGCTGTGAATCACTCCAGTGCCAGGGATGGTCTCACCCATGGAAGACACCATCGTACTGCAAGGGAAGGACCTTGTCTGGTGTCAGAGCAGCCCTCCAGTGCCCACCATGAGGTTTCATCTCCCCTGATGCCTCTCAGCACCCTGTCAAGGGAAGAGGCTGTTCCCAAGATGGTTCCATGTGTCCTGTGCTCTCCATGCTCTGGCTCCTTGTGTCACATGCTGTCCATGCTCAGCCTTCCACAAGGCAGGTGAGAAGGATGAAGATTCTAGACACAGCTCTCTGTCCTTGTCACTCCACAGAGCCAGGACACCATGCTCTGGCCGCCTCAGCTGAGACTGGGGATGAGCCCAACCATGTTTTTGGCTATTGTCAAACTGGAGCACCTTCCCATACTGGAGCTAAGGCTGACAGCTCATCTTGCCTGTCCCCTTGGGCCACTGCTGTGGCCCCACACTTGGGTCTCTCCATACTGCCACAGCTCAGCATGCTGGGCAGATCTCTGGTACTAACACCAGGCTACCACAGCAGGACAGGTGCACACCCTCCATCCCAGACCTTGAGCATGACCACCCCACCTCCATGTGAAGGACCTTTTTAGCCAGATTTCATCAAGAGGCTCATGAATAAACATTTTCCTCCTCTTCGGAGCTCTGTGGAGCGCTATGGAAGCCAACATTCCCACTTTGAAAACTTCTCTGCCTGCTACACACCATTTTCCATTTCCAGACCCCACAGCTTCCCACCTCCAGGAAGGCCTGCAGGTCCCCTCTGTGCTGGCTGCCATCACCCACTTCAGGGCTCTGCTGCGTGGCAGGAGTTGAGACGAGGGACAGGGCAGGATCTGACCCCAAGAGTTCAGACATGGCTGGGGGGTGACTGGTCTGCCAAGAGCCCTGGGCATGCAGGGGCTTATGGAGAGGGTCACACAGCTCCTCACTTGTGCCACAAACAAAAGGGGCTTGTAAATCCAGGGAGCCAGAGGCACAGCTCGCTGGAACGGTGCCTGTGCCTGCAGCACTCTGTGTATGGATGGACTTTCAGGTTTTAGGCAGCCCGAAATGCAGCACAGAAAGCCAAGGACACATGAAGTATTAGAGAGGTGTTTTGAGCAGAGGCTGCAGAGGATGGCTGGTGCAGCTGCAGCAGATCCAAGATCGAGCCTGTCATTCTCAAGGATTTGCCTCTGTCAGGAGAGACAGAACCACAACTGCCAATGGAAGAGTTCAGACACACATAAGGGGGGGCAGAATAAATCCTCAACAGAAGCACAAAGAAAAGCAAGTGCTGGGCTTGAAGTGAGGCTGACAGTGTGAAAATGATGGAAATCTAGAGTGCAGCCCTGAGCTGGCAGCTTGGCTGCAGATCAGAAATCACCTGAAGCTGCTCATTCATTCATTTTCAGTCACTGCTGTTACTTAAGGGATACTACTCATTTTGGAAGGACAAGACAGAGATCTTGGAGCAGCTGCCAAAAGTTATTTGTCGAGGATTAGGCTGGAAAGCTGTTCAGGGAGGAACAGACCAGAGTCACAAAGCACATCAGTGATGAGGGAGCCAGGGAGGCATTCTCCACGCCAAGAGCACAGGCCAAGTCCTGTGGAATAGGAGAGACAGGATCTCTGAGGCAAGGAAGGGATGAGTTGGAATGGGACCCCCCCACACCAGCTCCCTGCAAGGAGGAGTCACCCCTCATCCCACTCAATGCCCACAAGGAGATGCCAGGGAGGGCAGGAGCAGCAGAGGGAAGGATCCATATGACCATAGTCACAAGTAGTTTCAGCTGCAGGTTCTCTCCCCACTCAAGGGAAGCAGGTGTGTCAGTGGCATTTGCTTTAAGTGCTTGTCTCCATGCCAACAGCTGCTAAAAGCTGTTTTTGGACAGCTAACACAGGCTGCAATCCCATGTGTCCAAGGATGGGAAGATGCTGCCCCATGGTCTTTCCAGGGACAGGACTCCTGCCCCCACTCTGTTCCTATCAGCACACAGGGAGATGACGTTGGGAGGAAGGGGAACTGCGCCATGACTTGGAGAAGCTGAGGCAGGGCGCTCAGAAAGGCGTTGGGTGGGGGTGGAAAATTGTGAAGAGCCGTGCACTGCGGCCAAAAAAAGTCAAAATGGGACAAGAGAAGGTTAAACAAAGGAAAAAGAGAGGAGACCAAGAAGAAGTTGAGGCAATTCAGCCTTTTGAACACATCTGTGGTGGAAAAAATCAGACATTGTAAGGAGTCAGTATTTCCAGCAGCAGTAGGAAAAGTGGACATTCCCTTGTGTACAGCTTGTTCATCTCTCATTCCCAACCCCATGTCCAGAGCGTTAAGAGCACCATGGTGCTTACAAGAACATGAGCAGAGGGAACAAGATCTCCCAGGGAGTGGCAGAGTGGGACAGGAACCCCCCAGAGAAACAACAACCACCTAAAAGGAATCACAGGCTCTCTCCACCTCCTCATGCCTCAGCAACAGCCTGACAACACGCTCAGGCACAAGCTGCCACTGCCAATGCCCTGCACAGGAAAATTCCCTACAGAAAAAAGAAAACACATGATAGGGATGATCTTTATTCTCTGTCTTTATGTAAGGAACAAGTTGAAAAACATTTCTCAGGTTTTTCACAGATGAGTATCTGTCATCTGTTATGCTGCCTGAAGAAATTTGTGCATTAGACTTTGATATTCAGCCTGACCTTTCTGGCTTTCTAAAGTCACATTAAGTCATGGGAAACCCACCTTCCCAAAAACTGATATTCTCCTTCTCAGATTTGAAGCTTGAAACAACCTGGAATCACACACCTCCAAGACAAGTTCCACTTTCACGCATTGTAGAAATCCTGCCAACTGTTGTGAAAGTCAGATGATTTTAAGTACAAGAACTTGTGAATAAATTATAGAGAAGTCTGATTCCATCAGTCTTTTCTGATATTCTGTGTTACTCTAGAAAATGATTTTGACAGATAAGAGAGAAAGGGAAGCATCTCCAGCCTACACGGCACTAGGGTTCATTTAAAACCTGCTCAAACCAAAGCAGTGGGGGATATTCAATCAAACCAAAGCAATCATTTCAGTGCAGGAACAGGGCACACGGACACTTATTTCTTGACTGATCCAATGAAGTGGGATTATGCTCAGGTCAGCTTTACTCTGCTGTGCATTGAAATATTGGCATTAACTGCAGAGAACGTGGGCTGCACCTTGGGAGAACAATAAGCATTAATAAAACAGCAGCAGGGGGTGAGAGGCAAAGCAGCCCAGAACTTCCCTTTGCTGCCGGGAGCCTTCCTCTGCTACTCCAATCCCGTGGCTAAAATTAAAATATATTGATCCAACAATCAACCTCCAGTAGTGATTTAATAGCAACCACTTTAACCCCGTGGTGCAAATAAAATACTCTTCCCCTCCCCACACACCAGCCAGGGGCAGGACAAATCTCTGTAGGACATGGTCCTGCTGCAGCTCCTCCTGCCTAGAGCTGGCAGCTCCACACATCCCAAACCCCTGTCCTGGTGCACAGCCCAATATCCTTCCCAAATACCTGTCCTGGTGCACATTCCCACCATCCTTCCCAAACATCCCTCTTGATGCACACCCCAGAGTCCTTCCCAAGCACCCCTCCTGGTGCACATTCCAGTGTCCTCCCCAAAATCCCCTCCTGGTGCACAACCCAACAGCCTTCTCCAACATTCTCCCTTGTACACATCCCAGTGCCCTTCTCAAATGCCCTCCTGGTACACATCCCTGCATCCCAGCATCCTTCACTCCTGGTACCCATCCCCAGTCCCATGATGGGGCCAAGCTAAAGTGCCATTTGAGATTTCCTGGCAAGTCCCCAGTTTGGAGTTATCACAGCTCAAATCTTCCTCCACTGAGACCAAAACCCATTCCTGCAGTCTGGCTTTGGTGGGAAGCTGTTCCAATCATGTGAATGACTCATCTCTAGGGTTTGGGGTTTTTTCTGTTACATTTACACTGGAATTTCTAATGGATGTATTTGCATCATGCAGGCTCTGTCAACTGCCCACAGTCTTTTTCTCCACCAAGCTATCATTCCTGCCATTCCCTTTTGTTGCACAGCTCATTTAATTTGACCCTGGAAGACCCTGAGGGCCTTTGGGCTGAGTCCTGCCCCCACGCAGCCCAAAGCACCGGTGAGGCTGCTGGACTCAGCCTCAGATAGATGCCCATTCAGCTGGAAGTTCAGTTGGCTCTCAAAACCCCACCATAGCTCCAGCCTGCTCAAAGGAAGAAGCAGACAAAGCCCCAGAGAAACCAGCTACACTGCTGCAGCTGTAGCCAGAGCTGGGGGGGCAGCCAGCCATGCACAGATCCCTGAGTCCCACTGCTAGACCCACTCTGGGACCCCAAGAATCTGCAGCAATTCCTGGCTTGTGCCTGCTGCAGGCTCCTCCTGCCCTCCCCTTTCAGTTCAGGGCTCCCCTGTCTTTTTAACTCATGCCCACCCATCCCAAGCTCTTGTGCACCCCCAACAGTCCTTCCTCTCACTTCTCCTGTTGAGTTTCCCTGTATGGACACTCCTCCACTGAGAACTGTGGGGACACTTCCATGCAGTGACCTCCTCATGGCTCCAGGGAGGACACTGGTCTCCCCTCCTGCCTGTCCCCAGGGCCCATCTCCTGTTCTGTTTCCCCCCCCTGTGCACACCTGGTAAATGCACAACCCCACTCCAGCCATAGAATCATAGACTCATGGAACAGTTTGGGCTGGAAGAGAATCCTAAAGCTCACTTCATTCCAATCCCCTGGCATGTGCAGGGACAAATTCCACTAGACCAGGTTGCTGCAAGCTCTGTCCAACCTGTCCTTGAACACTTGCAGGGATGGGGCAGCCACAGCTGCTCTGGGCAGCCTGTGCCAGGGCCTCAGCACCCTCACAGGGAAGAATTTCTTTCCAGTATCCCACCTAGCCCTGCCCTCTGTCAGTGGGAAGCCATTCCCTGTGTCCTGTCACTCCAGGCCCTTGTAAATGGTTTCCCTCCACCCTCCTTGTCAGCTCCATTTGGGAACTGGAAGGCCACAATTAGGTTACCCCAAAGCCTTCTCTTTTCCAGGCTGAGCAATCCCAATTCTCACAGCCTTTCCTTATGGGAAAAGCATTCCATCCCTCTAATCCACTTGGTGCTCTCCAGTCCCAGCTGTGCACACCTCCTCTCCAGGCCTGATTCCTTGGCAAGCTCAGAGCACAAATGCCAGTTGTGACTAAAAGATCAGTGATATTTTCCTATGTGTACATGTATATGGAAATTTGCTGGTTTAATTTATAAAATTGCAAATTCAAAGAGCATTTGCTGAGGGGTCTCTTCAAACCAGCTTTTACCAGCACCACTGGCACTGTCAGGCCAAGGAGGCTGCAAGCATGACAGTGAAGAACTGCACACAGTCTCTTACTTTGGAAGAATTGCTTGCTTGGTTCTAGTAAATTTTAATTTAAAAAATTTCCTCTCAAGCTTCTCTATCCAGAGTTCTAAATAGCAAAATAATATAATTATGTAAATCTTAGTACATCTACTACTCAGGACACTAAACCCTGCCATAATAACTGGGCAATGAGTCAGGAACCCGACCTCATCAGAAAAATCCTCTCTAACAGGATCTACCATTGGCATCAACTGAATTAAAAAGGTGTTTTGTTACATTATTGATAAAAAAATTATTCTCATAACATTCTAACTCCATCCTGAGAAGCATTTCAGAGAGATGCAGTTCAGCCCTTGCTGATAAGCACTAAAAAACACCCACAAGGGTGTGATAAACACACAAGACCACAACATAAACAATGATTAAAACAAAGAGATAACAAGTGCTACATACTCACTGAATGCTTTTCATCCTGGGTCAGTCATTACAGACTATGACAGAACTGAGATCACTTCTGCTGCTCCAGCACCAGATGTGGCACCTCCACAGTCATCACATCAGCACCAGGCACATCACCCAGCTGCAGGCCAAGGACACTGTTCTGCTGCACAGGCCACACTTCCAACACATCCTGGCAGCCTCTTCCATCAGAATGAGGGCAGGCAAGGAAGGTGAACAGAAGTCCCCTTAAAATTGAAATTGCCAGATAGATTCAAGCTGCCAGACAGGTCTAGGAATTACAGCAAAGGTCAATGCAGAACAAACTCTGAGAGTTCTGACTCCTTTTTGGAGTTTGTTTTCTCACTGAAGACTGGGAAAACCTCAAAATGGCAAGAATGGAGTGAGGAAAACAATGCAGCACCAGGGAATAAGGGGATGTTCTAACAACCCCACACATGGCTGCATCCATGAGTCTCATGTTCCCTGTGAAGGAGGAACACACAGAGCAAAAGAAGGATGGACAATTCATATTTCATATCCTGCCTCTAAATCCTAAATTCACAGACACGTTCAAACCTGCATGGTCTGAGCTTGAGATTTTTCTTCACATCTTTTGTTTGGAACAGAAAACACATGGAAATGTGACTTGTGCACAAACCTGCACAGCACTGTCAGTCTGCAGGGAGCTAAGTTCCTCTGAACTTGAGACAGAAATAAAAATAGGGGAAAAAAACTGAGAAAAGAACAGAAGAAACTGGGTAGAGTGGGTAAACACAAGCTTTCCCAGGAAGCACCACAGTGTTCTGCAATCAGAGATGCAAAAATGAACCACCAACAAACATCAACCTCAAATGAACAGCTTGAACAGTTCAAAGTTCAGCTGCTGTGCAAATGTTATCAACTGCTCTCACTGTCTGCAAACCTTCCCCAGCCAAAGCTCTGTGCTGAACTAAGGGGAAGGTGTGTTTTCAATTGTATTCCTGAACAAAGAAGCTTCCTGCTCACCACTGCAGAGACAGACCTTAGGGGCACACACAAGGAAATGCAGAAAGTAACCCTTTTGTCCAGTTCTCCATCTGTCTTCCTTTGCTTTAATTTCATATATTACATGTGGCAGAGAGCTCTCTCTCTGGGAATGAATCAGTCTTAAGGTAGAGGTGGATGGATTAATTTTACTATTGATTGCCCTGTACACAACAGCTAAAAACAATTATCAGCATTTCTCAAAAAGTTATCTACTCATTCCATTAACCTGAAACAGCATCCATGCCTTGACTTTCAACATCACCCTCTTCTCTAAGAAGAAAACTAAATTTAGCAAGTCATGTCGATTCTTCTCATTATTTCCTTTTCAATCCCTGAAAAGGCTTACAGGGTTCACAGGTTCCATGTCAGTATTTTGGAAGAAATGTGAAAAATTGGCTGCACTGTTAGAGCTTGGTAAGAAAGAGCCTTGAAAAACAGGCTCCTTCCACAAATACTTGTGGAAATCCAAATCCTGGGTCTGGAGGTGTTACAAGCTCCCCTTCCCATCCAAGGAAAACAACAAAGGAAGGGCTTCTGAAGCTTCCAAGCACCAGCAGTGGGACTCCTGCTGAGGGGTGGGTGTTGGAGGGAGGCTGCCAAGTGCTCCAAGCAGCAGAGGTGACGCTCATGGCTCCAGTGGCTGGGGCACAGCAGAGGCAGAGGTGTTGATGAGGTCCTGGGGAAGACTCTCCCGTGCTTCCTGCATCCGGCGCCGTGCCCGCTGGAAAGCCTCTACAACACAGAGGTGAGAGCAGGCCAGAGGGCATGAGACAGCCTCAGGGAAGGGCAGGGATGTGTCTTTTCAGTGAACATCATCTCTCCTGGTGCACCATCCCTATGAATAGGTTACAACACCAAAGCACCTGGTGCTGCTCCACCTGCTGCTCCCTGATTTCTGTACACAATGGAATCAGAGACAGAGCCTGTGCCTTAGTGCCACCAGCTCTGCCCAGAGCCAGGCAAGAATGGGCAGCCCAGTCCAGGCTGTGCCCTCACACAGTGGTTATCCCTCCTGCCTACTCAGGGTTAATGCCTCCTGAAGTTTCCAGCTCAGCGCAGAACATTAAACCTCTGCCATGGCTCTGAGAGCTCACAGGGAGGGGAATTACTCCCACAGTATTGGATCACCTTGAAATATCGTGCCCACCAAAGCTCACCAAGACAGAATGATGCTGAAGGCCCTACCCAAAACATTGTAGACAGAGCTCTGCTGGCTGAAGCCTCCCAGTCGGTCCAGTACACTCTGCATGCGCTGCCTCAGGGCGCTGTTCTCCAGAAAGGCTCTGCACAGAAGCACACCAGCAGGTCAGGGCTGCCAAAACCAGCACAGGAGAGGGAGTTTACAGAGCTCATATTCCCTTTGCTGCACTCACTTGGACTGCTGCAGGCAGCAGAGCCGGAATGTGACGCTCCCTGTGGTCTCTGTCCGGAAACCAAAGCGGCTCAAGCGCTTTCCCTGCAGGGATGGCACAGGTTAGATAAGCCCAGAGTGAAAACAAGCGTGTTCCACCAGAGCACAAACTCCTCTGGGCACAGTCTTCCCTTCCCTGCAAGGCTGGAAAGAAGGGCACATAGTTCCAGGCTGTGCTGAGGGCAGGATCTGAACACCTGCAAGCTGACAGTGCGGTGCTGGGGCAGGGTTTCAACAACTGCATCAGGGCTTGTTCCCACACAAAGCTGCCACTAATCACCCTGCTCATTACACCACCAGCCACCTCTGCAACTTCCTGAAGAACATGAAGTTTCTACCTGCCTCACACCCATCAGCTTCCTGCTTCAGGAAGCTGTTCCAGGCATTATACAGCCCAAATTCCTCACAGAAACCCAGGAGAAGTCTACAGCTGGTACCAAATGCTGACCTGACAAACACTTTATAAGCAGGGGTAAGCCAAGGCTCTGGTCCATGCTCCCCTACTTCTCCAAGCTGCTCACCCCTCAGAAGGCACAGCTCTGCCTCAGTGTTTGCTCATTCCTCTGTTCAGGATCACATGACTCACAGAAGAGACATTTCTTTAGTGAGAGGGACAGGACCAGCAGCTCATCCTTGTTCAAATCTGGTCCAGGCTGACCATGGACACCTGAACCAAGAGCAAAGTGCACCATGCCCTGGCAAGAGGCCACTCTGCAGCTGAGCCCACCTTGAAGGTCGATGGTATCCGGATGTAGGTCAAGTCCTCCAGCTCAGGAGATCCCCCAATGAAAAACCTCCTCATTTCAGCAACAGTTCCCAGATCCACAGGACGCCAGGTAGGGATGGTGAGCACGTGGACACCTGGCCCAGGACAAGAGGACAGCTTAGCTGCTGTGACCTGTGATTTATTCAGTCACAGAGGACAGCAAAGGCAGGTGCATACCTGCTGACCCAACCCAGAGCTATCTAGAAATGCAAACACTGCACAGTATCAGAAATGTTCTAAAAGCATGTTCCCATTGAGTCAGCCCATTCTAGTCACACAGCCAATGCTGAAAGTACCCTCTGCCCAACAGCAGCATCTCCTCACAACACACAGGGGCCACTCCCAGACCCCATGTGGGACACACAGGGTTACTGCCACTGTAAAGATGGATGCACAGCATCCCCCCAGAGCTTTATCACACCAGATGTTGTGATGGCAGTATCAAAGGATCAAGGACAGGAACTGAAGGTGTGCCTCACATCCTTCTTTGCTGCACCCCAGAGAGCTGACTGCTCCCTTCAGTACACCAAACCCCTGGGACTGGCTGAATCACTTCCCATGAGGAACACTCAACTCATTCTCCCAGACAATTAACACAATGTCCCAAGGATGCTTTACCTGGACTTGATGGCAGCACCAAGGACCCATATCCTTCCACACGATACCTCTGCCAGAAATCCAGGGATAGGACCTCAAAGTAGAGAACAGGCCACTGAGGGAGACTCTCTGCAAGATGGAGAGCAGGTCACAGCTTTGGGAAGGAGATTATCACAATGCTAAATGCCCAACTCCACTAGTAGGAAGCCAAAGAATCAGATTTGGAAAAGACCTCCAAGATCATCAAGTCCAACCTGTGACCAACCCCCACCTTGTCACCCAGCCCAGAGCACTGAGAGCCACCTCCAGTTGTTCCTTGGACACCTCCAGAGATGGGGACTCCATCACCTCCCTGGGCAGCCCCTTTTAGTGCCTGACACCCATTCTGTGAAGAAATCCCTCCTAAGTCTAGCCTGAACCTCCTCTGGAGCAACTTGAGGTTTCCTCTCGTCCTGCCTTTGTGCTCTGGGAGTAGAGCCCAACCCTCACCTGGCTCTACCCTCCTGTCAGGGAATTGTTGAGAGTGAGAAGGTTCTCCCTGAGCCTCCTTTTCTCCAGGCTGAGTCTGCCCAGCTCCCTCAGCTATTCCTTGTGCACCAGATTCTTCCCTAGTTCTGCTCCCTCTCTGGACACACTCCAGCACTCTTCCACCACAGTCCTTTCTGTACGTCTTGTACAGTGACTAACAAAGATTTATGGTTGATTAGTTTCCCCTGTAAAAGTTGAACCCTCAGATTTGAGGCTGAAAACAGAATTATACATGATAAAAATCAGGGAAAATTCTCTAAGAGCAAGTCTAGACTGGGCTGTCAATTATCTTTGAGCAGACAAGACAATCTTTCATGAGTGATCTGAAGCCAAACAGCAGAACCTGTTTATCTCTGACCTTTCCCACTGCTACTGGGGGAATATTAACTTGGATTGTCCTACATCTCTCCAAGCATTTCTTTTTTCCACAGTGAAGCAAACTCATTGTGTTCCTTCTAGTCTGAAAACTCGTTAGTGTTGGTTGAATACCCAGATCCAAAGTGTACATTGGATTCAAGTGGCAAGGCATGCCACAGTGCTGTCCCTAGCAATTGTATCCACAGAGCAATAGGATTGGTGAGGAAGCAGCAGGAACAGGCAGCAGAGAAGCCCAGCTTAAAATAGAGCTGAAGTTTCAAAGTGACATGAACTATCTCAGGATTATACAGGTCACTGAGCACGTCTACAAATGTAAGACTCAGCACAGAGTTTTAGTTGTGTATAAAAAAGCTGCCTGGTTCTCCAGCTGCAGCATCCCAGGGCTCTGTGCAGCACACCAGGCACAGCAACACAGCCCTACATGCTGGGTTTTAAGAAACAAGCCAAGATCCAAGTAGTTTTCCACCAGATAAAGCTGCCTACAGCCTGGAAACAGGGCAACATTAATGAATCCATAAAAATGCTAATGGATTCCTGGGCAGGGCAAACACAGGATGTGTCCAGGGGCTGTGTGGTGACAGGGTGAACTTTTGTTGAACCAGAAGCATTTCTCTCTGTTCTTTCATCTCCAGACAGCATGATGGCTACACTGGGACCAAAGGATTTCAGAGTAACAAGGAAACACACCTTCATCTTCTTGGGTGTAAAATATATCCGCAGTGAAGGGGTAGCAGAAGTATGCCACATTATCCTAGAAAAAGAACAGGGCAGAGATCAGATTCCTGGACAAGAGAATTCATCACCAGCATTGCAGAGGGCATAGAGAGCTGGGAGAAAAGAACTAATGGTAGAAAGCAGGTGATGCTGCCAAGAAGATCAATTACATCCCACTAACAAACACATGACTGCAGGATGGACCTGCACACACTCCCTAGTGCCATGTTGATGGAATAGGATGTTGAAAATAATGGAAAAGGGGAGTGACACACCTCAAATGAAAACTCAGTCAATTGCATAACTACAGGGCAGCTTCAAACTTTACAGGAGCCAAACACAGTACCTCAAACAATGGTATTACTGAAATGTTGTATGATAATTATTTTTGTAATATGAAAACATATAAAAGACATTAAAAAGCTGATAAAATTCAAAGTCAATGTAGAGTCTCTGCACATTCCTGCCCCAGGCAAGCTGGAACCATGCTTGGTTAACTCAGAGCACTGGAGAACACAAAAATCAAAGCTCCAAAGGCAATCAGTCAGCAAGAATAAATACAAAAGTGAGGTTCCAGAAAATGCTTGGGATTAGTTTTATTTGATTTGGTTTTCTTTGGAGACAGTGGTTCCTTGAAAAAATGACAAGTATAATTCTAATAAGGAGAAACCTAAATATGCTCTGGTCTTGAAAGAAGCCCTCAGCTCAGGACCTTTGCTGAATATATCTGTAGTTTGTTACACATGTTCCACTCCAGAGACTGCCTGTTCAAATTGCTCTGCAGGTCTGAAAGTGTCCTTACCCAGCCCACTGTCTTGGTGGCACAGATCTGTGTCACTCCTGAGAGCTGCTGGAACGGGGAGCTTGACCACTCTGTGGGGAACAGGAGAAGAGGAAGGCTTGGGCTGATGCCATACTCACAAATCAGAGCAGCTCAAAGGAGAATGTCAGTCCCTGATGACTGGGGTAAAAAACAACATCACCCACCCTGACAGTCACAGACAGAATCATTAGGTTGGAAAAGCCCTCCAATATTGTTGGATCCAACTTGTGACTGATCCCCACCTTGTCAACCAGGCCAGAGCATTGAGTGCCACATCTAGTCATTCCTTGGACACCTCCAGGGATGGGAGCTCCACCACTGCCCTGGGCAGCTCCTTCCAATGCCTGACCACCCTTTCCATAGAGAAATTCTGCCTCATTTCCAACCTGAACCTCTCTTGGTACGACTTCTTCTTGTCCTGTGACCTGTCTGGGAGCAGAGCCTGACCCCCACCTGGCTGCACCCTCCTGTCAGGGAGTTGCAGACAGTGAGGTCCCCCCTGGGCCTCCTCTTTTCCAGGCTGTGCCCCTCTAAGCTCTCTCAGCTGTTCCTCATATGACATTTCCCTGTCCTACTCCAAGCACTGCTCTTTAGAATACCCTGAACTGTCCATGAAAAGCACCCACTCATGTTAAGAGAAAAGCAGAGCCTTATCTAAATGTACTGAGTAGCAGAAGTGGTATCTTGACAGATATATCCAGAGAGGAGTCAGAGCCATAGCTTTAGGAGAACTGAACATGCAGCAGGATATGCATGTAAGTGCTGGGAGCCTTATTTATCCATCAAAATTTAATATGTTAATAGCAGCACACAAAACATGATGGCAAGCACTGAAATCAGACAAGGTCACTGTGGTGGGGAGCACAGGAAGGCTGTTTTCTGCAAGATAAGGAATGAAGTTTGGTCATCACCACCTCTACATCCCAGCCTCACCTGAGTTCTACCATTTTAGCTCTGAAGGCCTCTGACAAGATCCCAGCTCCAACATTAATTTTTGCTGACTCCCAGCAGAGCTGCTCTGACAGACCAGCCAAAACCTGTTCACCTCTTAAACTGCTGTGCTGAGGGTGGGAATGTGAATACTCACGGTTAGGCAGCTCCAGGAAGAAATGCACATAAAGGTTGTCATACTCATAGCCTTGAGCTGAAACTGAGAAGAGAGAATGAACTTCAGCTGTTTGATCCCACACAAATTCTTCCAGCATTCACTGTAGATTCTTGGGAGGGCCTCCACCAATAACCTCAAGGAAAATCAGTTACTGCTGGAAGCTGGGAAACATCTTCAAAGTAACAGGAGGTGACTTGCAGAGAAGATTCCTTCTCCAGACTTCCCTGTCCCTGTATCACTAACCAGATGAGGGAGTTCACACATTTAATTGGTTTCTTTGGGAAGTTAAGAGAGATTATAGCAATCTGCTCTCCTTTTTTCAGATCTAGGCCTTCTTAGAACAGCTACAGCATTTGTAACCACCACCCTGTAAATGCCTGTCAAGAGATTAGTCTGCAGGAAACAGGGAGGAGAAGGAGGAAGTAAAAGATTCTAGGGCCTCTTGAATTTAAGGGAAACCTTGGATCATACCCTCAGCCATTCCAGCACACCCACATTTGCCCCTATTACTGTTTAGAATAAGGACTCACCTATTTCTCCATTCATGAAAAGTCTCAGAGTGCCAGGAAGAGGCTGGAAAAAATAGCAGATCAGATAAAGAGCTCAACAACCACTGGTGCAACGTCAACAATTCCTTCCCAACAGCATCTCTCACAGGTGTTTCATAGGTTTTTGGAGATGAATGATTTATTGTTCTGGCCAGGGAGGAGGTGTGATTTGTCCTATCACTTCCAGAAGTGAACAGTTCCTCTGGAAAGAGGCTCTAAAGAGACCAAACCCTCGAATGCTCAGCCTGCAGGAATTTACTGTTTTGTAAATATGTCTCTTACAGATGCCAAGATAGACATAACACACAGTGAGAAATCACTTGCAGAAATCACAGTCCTGCTTCTGTCATGTTCCTGCATTTGCCCAAGATGAGGGAGCAAGGGGAAGCACTGAGACACTCTATCAAAGTACTGGAAAGCACAACTTTCACTGTTTTGTATTGAATTTCACTGATTTGTATTCATTGTATTGGCAAACGGTATTTGAGCAAAAAAAGACTGCAGTGCAGATAATTCAGTGGGAATGGAAACTGCATGAGTCTGAGTGTGAGGGGTTGTCTATTTGCACGAAATGGCACATAGAGCTGTTTGACACTGAAGAAGTTAACAGCAATCACTGTCCCTGAAGACATAAACCCTACTTCCTTCTCAAAGAACTACAATCACAGGCCTTGAGGCACTGCATGCAGCCACAGAGACTGTAGTGTTCAGCAGGCCCTGAACAGGCAGGATGGATCTCTGCAGACCCCAAATCCACTGCCACTCATCCCTTCTGACCCAATTTTCTGCTTGAAGCCAAAAGGTAAAAGCTGCCAACCCCCCTCCAGAGCAAAACAGCTTCTGGAGACTGTGCTGCAAGTGGCATCTGTGTGAGCCAGGTCATCAGACCCCAGAGACAACAGAGCTCCAGCCCTGCCAGTGCCTCTGGAACTCACCATTTCAAAGTCCGTGCCCACGAGCCCGCTGAGGTAATCCTTGTGCCGCCCATACAGCTGGGAACACACAAACAACAACAACAACAAAAGTGGCATTTTGATTATATCTGCTGTTATGCACTGCCAAACTTAAACTGTGTATCATTGAAACTCAAATCACTACTGGGCTTAGCACACATGGGCTTGTTACACCAAATATGGAGAATATAGCTGTCTAATAGAACAAAGATGCATAACTTCTAACACTGCACAGAACCTCAGCTTTGGCTCTCCAAGGCCAGTTTTAAGGGAAAAGAAGCTCTGAAGAATGAAATCTTAAATGATATCTGAAAAACTCAGATACAAACAATTCCAAGGAAATGGCCAGGCAGAGATCAGCAAAGTGAAATCATTATTTCCTTGGTGACCACAAAGCCAGTAAGGAAATGCACAAATAAAAACCTAAACCAAAAAGTGCTTTCATAAACTGTCGAGAGACAAAAAGGGAATTCAGAAAAATCAAGACGTGAAATGGGATCCCAATATCCAGGGACATTACAGGTAACAAGACATCATTTAATAAATATACAGGCAGCAAGAGGAAGATTAAGGAAGGGTTTGCCCACTGCTCGAAAGGGAAGGAAAAACACTGGCAGGTGGAACTAGGAAGGCATGGAGTTGGGTGGCTTCTTGCATCAGTCCTCACCCCCTAAAGCACTGCAGCCAGAGGCAGGACAACTACAGACAAGGTCTCTTTAAGGAGTAAGGGATGAAGCAGGGAGTATTTGCTGCAGTTCTCAGATCCCTGAGCAGATGAGGCTCAGGGCAGTGACATTTTGTCACTTCAGGTGTGCAGAGCACCACAGTTACATCTCCCTGATGATCTGAGCTGCCTCTGTTACTCAGAACTCATGAATCTGCTCCGTGTTCAGTACTTACATCTCTGAACACACGCTGCTCTCGCTCCTCCTCCTCTGGCTGCACCTTGGCAGATGCATTCTCAATGGTGTATTCCCACACCTCCCGCTTCTCTCCATCCAGCTCGATCCTGCAGAGTTCCAAAACACATGGGAAGAACTCCCCCATCATGCAGAGAATAGGCACAGGCATCAATGGGGCCCTCCTGACACAGCAGTGTCCCCTCTGTCACCCAGCCTGTGCAGTGAGACAAGGTTGTGAGCACTCACATCCCTCTCCTCACTCCCAAGTGCCTGCCAGCATCATTCCCAAAATGGAAGGTTTGCTTGTGTCCACCATATGCATAATGTAATTTTACAAAGGATGTAGAGATAGGACAAGGGGAATGGCTTCAAACTGACAGAGGGCAGGGTTAGATGGATATTGGGAAGAAATTCTTCCCTGTGAGGGTGCTGAGGCCCTGGCACAGGTTTCCCAGAGCAGCTGTGGCTGCCCCATCCCTGGAAGTGCCCAAGCTCAGGTTGGACAGAGCTTGCAGCAACCTCGTCTAGTGGAATTTGTCCCTGTCCATGGCAGGGGGTGGAATGAGATGGTCTTTAAGGTCCCTTCCAACCCAAACCATTCCATGATTCCATGATAACCTCCATCCCTAGAGAGTTCCACCAAAGGTCCACACAGCACACACACAGTGACACTGAGCTTAAGCACAGTAATCACAATAATATTTTCTTAGAAATCTCTGAAATAAATGAAATATTTCTCAATTTAAGGGCTGATCCCCTGCCCAAAGCATGACCAGGAAACAGCCATTTCAGCCCCCAGTCCCAGGAGAGGTCCCAGCCCTGTCCCACTCACCGGTAGGGTCCTTTGGTGCCAGTGAAGTCAGGCTTCACTGTGATCACCCCATTGCCATCCACCTTGATTGTGCAAAGCACATTTTCGTACTCTCTGTGACCAAGCCTGAAGGAGGACACCAGGAAAACACAGTCTAAACAGAGAACACAGGCACTTTCGTGCTCTGGAACAGCAGAGCCAGTAAAGGAACTTGGGGGTACAGATGGGAACACAGACACACTTTCCAACTTTGGTTTAGAAGCCTTTTGGAGGTATAACTCATCTACCTCCCAACTGAAGAAAGAGGCAGAAAGAAATTGCAGCCCATGTTACTGAGCTCTTGGAATTCTCCCCCCTTAACTAATGAAAGAAACAGGAGTTTTGAGTAAGGAGGGAAGATGGATTTTCTTCTGCTAAATTATGATCACTTCAGGATTTCACTTACTTCCCATAAGGTCCCAAGTCCCCCATGATGTACATGGTCTGAACAGGTGTGTTGATTACATGATTGTTCTTTATAAATTCTTCTGAAGGTTCCCAGGTAATGATTTTTGACTTCAGAGAACTTGCTTCTCTGTCAACAAAGCAGCATCAGTCACAGCTCACCTCAGCAGCACCAAACCCCCCGTGATGAGGAGTCACATTGCTGGATTACATGTGTGACAGAGCAGAAGCCACCAGCTCCCATGACCAGGCTGATCCAGAACTGGGGCACCAGCACCATGAAACCTGCCTGAACAAGCTCCAAACCCGAGTCTGAACTCACACAGGCCTACGGTCCTGTCTTCTCCTCCTCACGTTGGCCATCCTCTCAACCAGATATGATGGCACTTCATGCTCCGAGTCAGTTACCTTCTGGCAGAGCTGGAAGAACAGACAGGAACTACCTTAACTGGGCATCTTTCTCAAATACAGCTCTCCTCTTGGAGGCAGGAACAGGTATGCACACAAACACATGCAAGGACAAATTGCTAAATGACTGCAGAATTCCTCCACTGCTCTGGTGGCAAAATACAGCTCACTCCACCCAGCAAGCTTCCTACAGAGCAGGGCTCCTACAGAGCCAAGTCCCTCTGGCTGTCCCGACCATTGCTCTGAACCAGGCACATCTCACCCCAGATCTGGGGCACCAGGGGGAACTGCTTTGTTGCAGTGTGTTCTCTTGCACTCAGGGTATCTGCCTGGCTGAGAACCAAGAAATGTTCCCTCTAAAGTAGAAGTTTTGACAGACACTGAGTAACTAAGAGCTGGTACCTCCTCTAGGTTGGTGAATCGGTCGTGGTCAGTGTAGGTGAAGATGCGACAGTTCTTCCGACCTCCAGCCTTCTCCAGTTTCTGGATCTCCTCATGGTACTGCCAGTCCAGGGGAGTCTGGCAGGCTGACTCTTTCAGGTACAGATCCACCTCAAACTGACAGCACCACAGATAAAGCACAACAGCTGCCTTTCACCAGCTTTGGCAAAGCCATGAGTATTTTTCAGTTTTTTTTCAAAGCCACCCCAGAGACAAGACCCTTTGGGAATCCCAGCAAATAACCCAAGCTCCAGAGCAGCTCCAATGCTGCTCAGGCATGTGGCAGCCAGCAGCAGCACCACCGACACCCACCTGGAATGCCTTGGGCACAGTAGCTCACCCTGAAACAAGGAACCCCACAGTGGGTGCAGAAAAGAAGGTGTCAGGAAGCTCCCCCAAGCCTGTCCACTTCTGGACAGGACAGAAGACTCATGGAGCTCCTGGAGCAGGTTCAGCAGAGGGTGACAAAGTTCATCAAGGAGCACCTTTCTTACAAAGAAAGGCTGATTGAACTGGCGCTGTCCAGCCTTAAGAGACATTGAGAGGGCACCTCATCCCTGTCTGTCAGTGTCTGCAAGGAGGAGTCAGAGCACGGAATTTGTCCTCTGCTCCGTGGAGACCAGCAATGGGACAAGTGGAACGGGCAGGAACTGATGCCCAGGAATTCCCAGCTGAACACGAGGAAGAACTTCTTCCCCGTACGGCGACCAAGCACTGAACAGGCTGCCCAGAGAGACAGCGGAGTCTTCCTCACTAAAGGCATTTCAAAGCCAGCTGGACACAAGCCTGAGCAGCGTGCCGCGGGGCCCCTGCCTGAGCAGGGCAGTCGGACTGGATGACCCCAGCGATGCCCTCCGATCACACCCACTCCGCCAAGTCCCTCCCGCCCCCGGGCACCAACCTGGCTGAAGAGCTTCTCCTGCCACCCCACCTCGGCCACCTCCTCCTCGTCCTCCGGGGGCCTCTGGGCGCTTGCGCGAGAGCCCGCGGTAACCCGCAGCGGCAGCGCTTCCGCACCGGCGGCGCGCTCGGCCCGGCCCGGGCGCTCGGCACCGGCGAGCGGCGGCGACGGAGCCCGCGGCAGGAGAGGCCCGGCCGGCGAGACCCGC
>VZUI01041570.1:0-13083 GCA_013401135.1 Cettia cetti | reverse complement strand
TGCTTTTTTTTTTTTTTTTTTTTTTTTTAAATTTGCTGTTTTCTTGTGGTCACCAAATCCCAGACAGACCCAGCTTCACTTCCATTGTGTGGTCCAGAGTCTGTGCAGCATCCTGGCTAAATCAGTTCCCTGTGCTCTCTGTGTGTAAACCTCCAATTTCGGATCTTTATTTGTTTTACCAACCCCCAAAAGGCTGAACTAAGATAATAATTGTTACTATTCATTGCACTGCAGTAGATTTTACATATGCCAAGCAGAATTGCCATTCCATCCTTTTGGGAAGTGCAGATTGGCCTCCTGCTCTCCAGCAATTCCCAGTCCAAGTGCCCAAACCCTGTAATCTGATCTGCAGCCAGGCAGCAATGGAAGATGTGGCAGGAATTGCTCTTCTTGGGGGTATAAATCTGTGTTTTAACCACAAGGACATCTCTCTTTGCTGTTCCTCTTCCAGTCTCTGAGGATTTGAAATGATTGCTCAGGGAGTGGGGCTGATTTATCCCCCTGGAATTCTCATAGGGATAATGACTTCTGGAATTTGGGGACAACTGAATGACCACAGAGAACCTCTGTTAAGTGTTCCATCAACATTTCTGTGTCCTGGCTATGCACAGTGCACATCCTCACTGTGGTTATAAAGGGAATTATGGATTTGAGTGGGGTAAGTATCCAAAATAGATTCCTGTTGTTTGACATCACCGTGGATTTCAGTTCTAGGGAAGCTTTGGCTTTACTGGAGCAGGATTCCCTGTTCCTCTAACTCACTCTGTTGGGGAAATCTTCACAGGGCAGAAATTTAATCACAAGAATCTGTGAATTTGGCCAATCTGGCAGCAGCAGCTCTCAGGTGTGGGGCTCTCCTCATGTCCAGCAAGAGATCAGGGGGTTTGCTGCACAGGTGAAAGGTGGCTCCAGCCCTGCAGCCTGTGCAGGCACATCCCAATTCCAGCAGCAGACACATCCCAATTCCACCGGCAGATTTATCCTGATTCCACCAGCAGATTTATCCCAATTCCACCAGCAGAATTATCCCAATTCCACCAGCAGAATTATCCCAATTCCACCAGCAGATTCATCCCAATTCCATGAGCAGATTCATCCTGATTGCACCAGCAGATTCATCCCAATTCCACCAGCAGATTCATCCCAATTCCATGAGCAGATTTATCCTGATTGCACCAGCAGATTCATCCCAATTCCACCAGCAGATTCATCCCAATTCCATGAGCAGATTCATCCCAATTCCACCAGCAGATTCATCCCAATTCCATGAGCAGATTCATCCTGATTGCACCAGGAGATCCATCCCAATTCCACCAGCAGATCCATCCCAATTCCATCAGCAGATGTGTCCCAGTTTCCCCAGGATGGCTGAACTGGTGGGAAGGGGTGCTCTGGGGCACCAGGAGCTCAGGCACACCTGTGGGTTGCAGGTGTAGCACAGCTCCTTTTGGCCAGGAGCATGCAGCCTCAAAATTCACAGGGAAGTCATCTGAAAGCTCATGAAGTACAATCAGTTCAGGAGCCAGCTCAGAAGTCATCTACATGTCCCAGGAGATGTCTTCCAGATTTAAAAAAAAAAAAAAAAAATTAAAAAATCCTGCCTTGGCTTTGGAAAACTCTCAAACCCTCAAACGAATCTTCCTGGATTCACTTCTTACAACAGTGTGGGCTGAGTTATGTGAAACATTTCCTTCCAGCTACTGCAGAAGGAGGCAGGCTGGAGCTGGAAAAGTCTTTCCCAAAATCACCCAGCAGACTTGGAGCTTCCAGCACAGAGAATTTTGGAGCTCCTGGATTCTGGTTTCATGTTCAGGAGGCCACGTTTTGTCTCTGGATGAGGGAAAGCAGCCACATCCAGGGAAGCTTTTAGCCTAGGATCAGTTTCCACCTGGAAGATGCAGGATTTGTTTTGGAAAAATAGTCAGGCAACAGTTATTTAGAAGGAAATAATTCCCAGTGAGGGATTGCACTGACCTTATAAACTGTGCAAGTGAACCTGTGGGCTCCTTCCCTCCCCTGATGGAATTAGCTCCATAAAATGCTTTGCAGTCCATTTCTTGTGGTCTGCATTTATACATATTTTACTCCATAAACATACATTTAATGTCCCTTTGGAAATTATTTCCTGCCTATTTAAAGCTCCGCATCATCCTAGGGCAGCAACTGGATGAAAAATAATTGAAACCATTAAGATCAGCTTTTATTTCAAAGGAGGGAAAGAAAAAAAAAAAAGAACAAGGTAATTGCTGGAATGTGTCTTTTTCAAATTACACAGTCCCTGGGATGCCTCTGCCACCGATGTGTTTTAATGCTGTAACAAAAATGAGGTTTTCCAGTGAGTTGTGATATTGCATTTCTGACCACGTGGGACCAAAGGGACTTGGTAACACCAGACTTGTGCCTCCACCTCCAGCCAGGGGCTCACCTCCATCCACAGGCTGCTTTCCAACATCAGTTATGCTCCTACCTTTCCCTCAGAAAGGCAATTTTTGGGATTCTTTCTCCCCAGTTTCCATCTCGTCCAAGCGTCAAAATCACAGCCCCTCACTGTTCCTGGTTTGGCATGAAAAGGGTAACTCTGGGTTGGTGCTGGGTAGAGCAAGGCTGGTGTACTGATCCTAAGAAATTTTAGCTAAGTTTGGTTATTTTTGTCCTCTTTTACCGATTCTCTGGATCACCTGCCTAATTTCAGGCAAGCCTGCATGAGATTTAACACGTGTTGATATTTCTGTGGGTAGAATTAATGTGAGTGAAGGTGTGCGAGGCACTGAAGTGTGACAAGATGGGATCTTCAAAATAAAACAGATGGTCCAGGTTGATCTCAGATGTGCACATGCCCAAACAACATAACTGTATTTATTAACTATATTTCACCAAATTCAGAGCTGTAATTAACCAAATTCACCAAATTCCTGTCATGGCACAGGCTATGTCTATACTGGGGTAAATATCACATTTTTAGAGACAGCACAGCTCTTTGTCCACGGTGAGGGTCCTGCTGGTCACTTCCCACTGAACCCAAAAATTCCCACCTGAGTGAATTCCCCCCACCCCTCCTCTCCCTGGTTTGGTTTAATTAGAGCAGCTCCTGCTCGTTGTGGGCACGGATCCTAATTAGACGTAAGTGACAAAGAAAGAGCTGGTCTGAGCTGCTGCTTGAGAAATACAGCCTGAAATCAAAGAAATTGGGGTCAGCACCTGACTACACTTCTGTAATGCTGGCTGCTGATTAGCTGGTGTTTACATGAGTGGCTACAGCTCCTGCTTCTGTGGGAGGCTCCTCGGCAGTGCTGGGCAGTGGGCACTGATGGATTTGTCAGCTCCCAGCTTTTAATTGGCTGGAGGGGCATCAGGACACCTGGAAGTGGGAGAAATGTTGATTGTGAGGTGTTGTAGGATCCTACAGGGGAAAATGAGACATGGACGGGGTGAAATGGGAATAAGAGCAGAGCTGCAATCAAGCAGATGGGGTCTCTGGGTGCTGGGCACTGTCCCTCAGATGGTGGAGGGGTGGTTTTGGTGCCCAGCTCAGCCTGATTCCTCCACACAGCCCAGCATGGCCTGGCCACGTGTTCCAGCAGCACAGACACCCCCAGCCCTGGGCTGACCCCCCAGCTTGGGCAGCAGGGGAGGGAGGGGGGATTCTGCCCCCTCAGGTGAGACCCCACCTGCAGAGCTGCCTCCAGTCCAACAACAGCAGCACCTGGAGCTGCTGGAGCAAATCCAGAGGAATCCATGGAGCTGCTCTGCTCTGGAGCCAGGCTGGGGGAGCTGGGGGTGCTCACCTGGAGAGGAGGAGGATCCAGGGAGAGCTTCCAGCACATTCCAGGGCCTGAAGGGGCTCCAGGAGAGCTGCAGAGGGGCTGGGGACAAGGCCTGCAGGGACAGGACACAGGGAATGGCTTCCCACTGCCAGAGGGCAGCAATGGATGGGAGCTTGGAAGAGCCTGGAGCTGCTCAGGGATGGAATCGACCCCTGGCAGGGCACTGAGGCTGTGGAAGAGCCAGCACAGCTCCAACTCCATCCAGGACTTCTCCACAGTGTAGATGTGACTCAGGAAATGCTTGGGGCAGAGTTGGGGACTGGACCCTGCTCTCTAAGCCTTGACTCAAGAGCCACCCCTGGGCTGGGACCTTCGGTGGTCACATCTTTTATCAAAGTCAAAAACCTCCCAGGAGCTGAGAGCTGGCCTGGGGAGAGCAGCTTGCAGCAGGGAAGGCTTTGGTGAGAGCTGGAGGATGAGCCAAACTAACAAAGAACTGATTGCTACGAGGACAGGAAAGAAATAAACTCCAAACAAGCTAAAAAAAAACCCAAAACAACCTGTCAATTCCTGTAACTGAGGTTTGAACTAATTACTCTGAGGATGGAGAAAAAAATACCAAACTAACAAACCCCAAACAAACTAAAAAAAATCTGTCAATTCCTGTAGCTGAGGTTTGTGCTCTGCCACAAGCTCAAGGCAAGAATCATTGTCACACCCAGCCATGGACAGTGTGTGGGTTTCTCTCTGTGCAAGAGTTGTGAGTTTAAAAAATTTATTGATTTTATAATTAAGGAACTCTGCAATACATAAAGTTAAAAGCCGTGCAAGCGTATACACAGAGACCACATAAAGATAAACAAACATTTAGATTTAACACAGCATAAGTGCAATAATCACCCATAAATGTAGTCATCACCAACTGTTTAATATAGATCAGTAGCAAACAAAAGAATAGATGGGATGGAAATTATTATTTGTACTAGAGGAGCTGCAGAGGCCACAGGCAAGATCACATCTCTGCTGTGGCAGGCAGCACCCACATACATAATGAGAGGCAGCCCTGGATGAAAACAGCTCCAAAATTGAGTCCAAATCCAAGAAGAGGAGCAGTGGAATGAGGGACACACTCCCATCTGAAGGTCACCAGACTGCCAGGGTGAAGCTGAGTCCCCCTGATGCCCAGATCCACTTCCACCACAGAGCATACAAATGAGATTAAACTGGCAATTGCTTTTATTTCAGGCATAAAATAAAATCACCAGGAAAAATAATGTGGTTTCTTCCCAGGCTCTTTTGGCAGGGGTAGAAGCACTTTTTTATCTGGTGGGGGGCCTGAGTTCATGGGTCACCTGCCCAGTGTGTGGGGAGAGACTCTCCCTCTTTCCTTCTCTGCTTTTTTGCTCTTTAGACATCACAAAATGTTCACTGAGCAGGAGCTCTGGACACGCTGTCCCAGCAAGGAGCTGACTGGGTCGTTTTTCTTCTGCTTCTGCAGTCACAGGGTAGGATTCATCTCATTTAACTGGAGACATTTACATTTAAGATACCTCCAAACCTCCCTCGATGCTCAGCAGAAAAGAAATAAAAAATTAAAAAATCCTTTTCAGCCTTTTAGGGAATGTTCAAGCTCTTATCCAAGGCATGGCAGCCCCTGAGTGTGAGCTGAGGGGTGTCTGCAGCGGGGTGAGGCTTCAGCTGGGTGCCAGGGGTGGCTGTTGTGGTGAAGGTGTCCCCAAATCCCCAAATCCAACACTCTCCCTTCTCTGCTGCAGCAGGAATTTGGAGAATGCTCTTCCATGGGACCACAGGGGGGATGAGGAGTAGGATGGACTTGGTCTTGGTCACCATCTCCTGCATTTTCCCCCTGTCTCTGCAGGCCAGGGTGTTTCCTCTGCCCTGTGCTGCCTGTGGCATCGTTAGTGTGATCCTCTGATGAGTTTTTCATGATTTCTCAAACTTCTTGAAAATCATGGAGGTTAATTTCTCACCTTAAATTACTGCTGCATCTCAAAGCCATAAGGAAAGAGCTGTGCACTCTCTCTCCTGCTGCCCACCCTCCCTCTGCTCCAGCGAGGGCTGTGGTCTCAGGACGTGCAGAATATGTCGAGTTTCACGTTGTCTAATTCCCCCCAAAACAGATTTTTCAGAAATAAAGACAACTCCTGTGGCTTTGCAATTAAATATTAAAAGGCCTTGATTAAAGAGCTGTAAATCACTGAAAGGCCTTTAAATTTTTGTAATGTCTCCTGGCCTGGCAGGTACTGATTGCAAACTCATGCTCATTTTGCAGTGGTGAAAGACAGGTACCTCCAAATATTGGCCATCAGCTGTTGATGTGTACCAGGTAAAGGATAATGGGGAAAGAGTGAAAGAAACATTTAAATCAGGGTCATGAAAATCTGCTGGTGGGACAAGCCAGGGAGGGCTTGTGTCCTGGAAGTGGACTGGAAGTGAAGCCCTGGGCTTCACCAAGTTTAAAATCTCCTGGTGTTGTGGAAGGTGGCCCTGTCCATGGGGGGAGTGGGATGAGATTTTGAGGCCCCTTCCAACCCAGACTGTTCTGTCACTCTCTGGTTTTTACTGTGGCTTTGTCCTGCTCAGTTCAGCTGTTCCTGAGCAGGATGAAAGCAGGGCTGTGGTGTGTGCAGGGCTGGGGATTCTCCCTGCAGCCCTCTGTGCTACAGACCTGCTGCCCTGGGGAAGATCCTCATCAAATTCCCTCTGCTGTGATGCTCCTGAACCACAGCATTCCAGTCTCAGAGAGTGCAGCTGGCCCTGGGCTGGAGCAGAGCATGGATGAGGAATATCCTGGATAAATGATCACAGGGAACACACCTGATGCTTCCCATGGCTTTGTCTCGTTCAGCTGAGGCCCATCCGGTGCTCTTTGGGCTCTCCTGATGATTCAGCCTGCCATGAGTCCATTCCTGATGTTCTGGGATGAGGGGGAGATGGACAAACACCACCCTCACACTCTGGGCAAGAGGACTGACCAGGATCTGCTCCTGCTACGAGCATAAAATCATAGAATCATTAAAATTAGAAAAGACCTGTGCAGGAGCACTCAGGGACATCACAGGATAATGTTGGCAAATTCTACTTCTGTTTTGGACCCCCCCACACCCTCACACCTGGTCTATCACCAGGCTCCCAACTTCTGCCCCTCCTCTGCTGCAGAATTTAATGCAACGTCTCGAAACGTGGCAAGGAAATGAATTATTCGGAAATGATGTGAAGGAAGGGAGGGTCAAACCTGGTGGATAATTTATTCATTACTAATATCTCCAGCAGCTGTAATTGAGGTGCTCTTTTAATTGTCCGAGCCACTCCAAAAAACCCCCCAGCTTTTCCAATAAAGGCTTGGAAGGTAACTGTCATTCAGCTCTATCAAACTTGGCTTTTGACTGGCTGATGGTATCACCCACTGCCTTGACTTTATTTTAGCTTATTAAAATTGATCCTAAATAAACCTGATCTGCCCCAAATTATTTTTTTTTTCTTAAATTAATTTGAATGCAATTTGTTCTCAGCAAGATTTGCTGCCATGTTGCATCTCGCAATGCAAACACGAGTTTGTTGGGTCACTCTAATTAATTTGATTTTGTATCTCAGCCCTCCTACCCGTCACCAGCACTAAATGGAATTATTTAGAAATAACAGAGATAATGCTGGCAAAATAACATGCTGTGACAGGACCAAGCTTTGCTTCTTTAGGAGGAAAAAAAATAATAATACACAACATATTGAGGTGGTTTATTTTTTGATTAAACGCTTCTGCTTCGCCTCGGCATTTATCTTTCTGAGACAGCTCCAGATCCGAGCAAATGCATCATTCCATTAACATTATCTCTCTGTACATTTGAGTGGGGGTCCCCAGATAATAAAGGGCTACAACATGCGTGGCCAGCTCACACCTCCAGCAGCTTTGATTCCTTCAGAGAGGATTTGTACAAGAGGTGTTGGGAGGGAAGGGGGAGGAAGTTTCTGCCTGGTTGCTTGGGTGGGAAGTCAAATGGATTCAAAGAGATGAGTGCAGCAACTTAATTCAAGGATTTTCATAAGAACAGTGGTGTCAGGAGCTGCACAAAGGGACCTGGGTTTGAGGAGATGATGTTGGGTTGTTTTATTCAAAAGCTTTGACCCAAGAGCTGAGCAGCTTCAGGATGTGAGATATCCCCTGCTCCTGAGGGTTTGGAAAGAAGAAGGGAAGAGATGCAGGTTTTGCAGATGATCCAGGGATTTGGGATGAACAGATTCCCAAAATGAGCACCTGATGGTTTGGGTGAGTGGTGGAAAATAACCAGAACAATCCAGGGTGAGAGAAAAATCCATCGTGCCCTTTTTGCTGCTCCTGAATTAAGGAGGGCTTTCCATGAGGTGGGGAAAGCAGAGAGGGGGAGATCTCAGCATGAACCAGAAACAGAATAAACTCCGGTGGTGGGAACATCCATAGGAATGAGATGTGGAAAAGGGTGTTCCCCTAAAGAGGGGGAGGCTCCTATCCCAGATTTTGGGATGGGGATGTGGGTGGTGGCCCCAAGCACCCTCAGTGGCTGTGGCCAAAGGCTGAATTCCAGATCATTATCCCAATCTACTCGGAAATTTGTATACACAGAGGTGGAAGGATGTAAAAAGAAAATGGATTTGGAAGGAAAGAAATTGGAATTTGTACACTTGAGGTGCTGCACGGTCAGCTTGTAGCACTGCAAAGAGGTCACAGGTGTTCAAAGGTGTTTTTTGGCACAGTCCATTTTCACCACAGGTGAATCCACCTGGGATAACAGGAGAGCAAATTCCATGTTTTGTACAGGTCCTACCAGTGAACAAAGGCAGATGTCTCCTCGTGAATATTCACTTGAATGTGAATATATTTATTTTTCCAATCAAAATTTTTAGGAAGGGCTGACTGCACCAGCTCCACTCCAGCATTCCAGGAAGGAATTGTGAATTTGGGAACACGTTAAGATGGCCCTTTCTAAAGGGCCCAGCAGCATCTCTCAGTCTGTAAGCCCAGGGTACTGCACCCCAACTGTTCAACATGTGACGCCCCTCATCAGGGAATTATCTTTCTCTTCCCCTTCCTGTTTGTCTCCTCAGTCTCCCTGCCCCACTCCCCCTGTTTTCTGTCATTTCTCCCTCTGTTCTCCCTCTCTGATGCCATGGTGATGGAGCTGACACGTAAGAACAGCTATTCTTCACTGGGGTTCCCGCAGCATCCCGAGATGAGCTTCTGCTTCTCCCCCTCGCTTGTCTCCCACGTTCCCTAAGTGGGTAAATCCGTGTGCTGCCAACCCCACGTGCTAAAAAAGATGGGCCAACCTTCCCCCTCCTCCCTGCCTCCAACGGGCTTAAAAAGCATGAATTGCAGCAAGAAAAAAAAAAAAAAAAAAAAAAAAAAAAAGAAAAAAATCACAAATGTTGGTCTTGGTTTGTGCGTTTTTCTGGTTTTCCTTGGAGCTTGGGGTTCTAACAAAACAAACGTTTCACCCACTGCTGATTTGGGGCAGTTTGAGGCAAATTTGACAGGCAGCAGGGAGATCTTATTCCTGGAAGTTTTTGGAAGTAGGTGGCTGGGTGGATGTTCCCTGAGTGAGAGAAATGCCAAAGCAGGAAAGAGGTTTGATAAATCCCCCTGTTTGGGATTAGCTTCCACAATTAGCTGTGAGAGTTGGTGGGCTGCAAAGTGCATTTTATGTTTCCTTTCCCCACTCTCTGAGGGAGGCAAACTTCCCAAAAGAACTTCCTAGAGGGTTGCCTACTGCTAAGGCTGGGGAATTCTGTGCAAATCCCTGCAGCTCTATCCTGGCTCCTCATCTCTCTCCTGGTAGCCACTGGAGCATCACCCAGGAGCTGCATCAGCAGCAAGTCTGACCCAGGTCCTGAAATCCCAAATCAAAGCCCTGATCTGTGGATAAGGCCTTTCCCCTCTCCAGGCTGTCTGATTTCCCTTTGGATTTCTTCTGATTTAAGGGCTGCTTCTCCTCAGCTGAATCCAGCAGCCCCAGTGTTGGCACCCAGCCTTCCCCTCTCTCCTTCCAGACAGTCTCCAGCTCCTCCTGCATGTCCCTGCACTGTTTTCCTCTGACTCTTTACCAATTTCTCCATCTCATCCCTCCATCCCCACTCCTTATCGTGCCCCAAAGCTCTCCAGCCCTCCTGAGCAGGGATTGATTTCTCTTCCTCCTGGTGTTGTCGTCCAAAATGAAACAACAATGAATTTGTCTGACTTTCCTTGGTTGTATCTTATCACTCCACCTGCCTTGCTTCCAATATTATTCCCTTTCACTCTTCTCCCGCGGTTCAAAGTGGCCCCTCTCAGGCGTCCCCCCATTTATTTGGCCAGCCCCAGCCTGGGTTTTGTACTCCCCTTATCATTATGGCCTGAGTGCTCCCCTGGCTCCCATCTCACCCCGCCTCCGTCCACCTGCCCCTCTCCCCTGTCCCCCCTCCCGCTGTTTTGTTTGGACAAACGACAGCCTGGGTGTGACCAGAGGCGATAATGGTCGACAAATATTTGAAGGGGGAAGGAGAAAAATTATCCCAGGGGGAGTTTGCAGGGGGAGGGCAAGGAGGGAGGGTTGGCAGGGGGAGGGTCGGGGCGGGATGGGGTGGGAAGATGTGCAGATGATGCCGCCGGCCTGAGTGCGTGGTAAATCCCCTCTGGGTGGGTGGGGATGGGGGATGAGCATCTCTCCACTCCCTGGGCCTGCTTGGAAGGGCAGGTCCTCTCTGCAAGTGGCGCTGGGGAGACTTGAATTGGAGTAGGGGGACAAAGAAGAGGGAATGGGAAGGGAGGAAACAGTGATGAAATTGCAGAAAAGAGGGGAAACTTGAGCTGGAAATCTCTGGAAATCTTCCTATAACTTGAGGGGTTGGTGAGATGGTGTCTGGATCCAGATGCCAGCATGGACTGGAGCACATTCTGGTGGGAAGGAGCTCTGGAGAGGGAGGGGACAGTCAGACCTGCAGGTCCTGTCACTTGCTGGATTTGATCCTGGGACAACATGAAAGGAGATTTTGCTTCCCTCAAAAAACATCCAAACAAATGGTAAAAAAAAAAAAAAAAAAAAAAAAAAAAAAAAAAAAAAAAAAAAAGGAAAAAAAATAAGGCAAATCTTGCCTCTGTTTGACAGTTCATCATGCCTGCTAAAAGGCTGGGAAGAGGGAGCTGCTGGATAACTGATAAAAATCTTATTTAATAAATGTCCTACTAAAAAATCTTCCCCAAAAATTATCCCTGCAAAGCCTGGCAGGGGGGGTCAAGGGAGCTGCTGGGGGCTGTGCAGCAAATCAGTGACAGTGAAAGGGCCCGTGGCACCCCTCTTCTCCATGCCAGGACACCCTGGGCTTCTCAGAATCCAGCGTGCAAACCCCCAAGGCCCCAAGGAAATGCTGGACAAAGCAGAGGGTGGCTGAGAGGGACCCTCCCAAGAGCTTTTCCCCTCCCATCATCCGAAATTGGCCGCAAAGATGCTACAAAAGGAGGGCGAGGCAAGGTGAGCAAGTGACGCAATCCTGCTCTTCCCTGCAAACTTCTCTTACTTTTTTTTTTTTTTCTTTTGAGGGGGGAGGTAGCACTCCTATCTCATTTTCTATCAGCTCAACCCTTCCTGAAGCTGGCAGCGCCGCCAAAATCCGAGAGTGTGACACCCCTGAAACCGGACCCTTAGGGGCAGAGCTCACCCTGTCCCTCCCTAGGGTGTCACAGTGACAACACAGAGCCCCGGCCCAGCTTTAAACCAGCTTGCACAGAGTCTTCCACCCTCCACAAGCACGATAAAGACATCCTTTGTCAGCAGCAGGGATGGTGACAGCTACCCAGGAGAGGCCAATTTTCTTCCGTGTATCGACAGAGAGCAGCGAGCTGGAAGGACCTGAAAGAGTGGAGGGCAGAAGGGGGTGAAAAAGAGCCCCGGAGGAACAAGATTTTGAGTTAGCAGCCCTCTCCCCGGGCTGTTTTTTTTAAGGATTCGCCCGGTTTGAGGGGTTTTGCAGCTGCCACCAAGCGCGGTCGCTGCAGGTGGCGCTGCGATGTTGGGTTTGAGCGCTGCCCGCGCCCGCCGCAGCCCGCAGCTGTGGCAGCCAGCACCGGCTCTCGGCCCTCAAACACCGCGCTGCTTTAACAAACTTGTAAAATGGCGGGGGGAAAGAATAATAGAAAAATCCCCGCACGGTCTAACTTGGATTTTCCATATTTCTCTCTTTTTTTTCTATATTTTTTAAAATTTTCTCTTCTTTCTTCTAATTGGCTCGTCCTCTTTGTTGTTGGAGTCTTGAAGTGTACAGGTGGATGTCCCGACAAAAATAGGTGTTTTCTGTTCTTTGGGAGCTGATGGAAGCGACTCCTGGGTGCCACTGTGTGAGGCTCAGGTAAAAAGGCAAGAAATGAAAGGAAGCATCAGTGAGGGAGGAAGCCCAGAGGGATCCAGGGAGGCTGCTGGCACCCAGGATTTCAGGGGCAATGGGGGATCTTTTGGGGCAGCAGGAGGGAAATCAGGTGTGTGAGGCTGTTTGGATGCAGAAAAGAGGATTTTGCTTCATCCCAGGTGATGCTGGGGCAGCTTTGGGGCTGCTTGGTTTTCCCTCCCAGGGCAGAGCAGGGGATGCCCAGCACCTCTCTGTGATCTCTGCTGTGACTTGGGGGGAAAACTGTCCACTGGATGACACCAGGGTGAGCCTGGACCCTCCTTGTCCTTGGGCCCTTTTACTGCAGAAATTCACAGGTCAGGGGAGGTCATTTGGGTTTTCCAGCCCTAACCCTTCTCCACCCCCGCTGCCCAGTTCATGAAAAGGCCTATAAATAAAGCCTCGTTTGTCACTCACTCCTCCATGAACCCAAGCAGCACGGGGATCTTTTGACTCGTGCCATTGTCTTAAGAAGCAGAAAGAACTGGTATTAATTTCTTCCTCCCCACCAGAGAGTGGGAAGTAATCTGGGCATATCCAGATTATCCGTGTTTAGCAGAACAGGTTTTAAAAGCGAGACCGAGTTTCCTGGAGATTTTCATATGTTTTTATTAAATGGAGCTGCGAGGCAGGCTGGACACTCAATAATCCTGGAGCACTCAGAGCAGCAGTGATCTTTAGAGGTTACTAACCTGCCATTGTATCTCTCAGATTCCTGTCTCTCTCCTCTGTTGTCATTTCGCTGTGTTATTACTCTTCAGGCTTCACATCGTATTCATTTCTCTGAATGAAAACAAATGACTCCTTGCGAGAGGTAGGAGATAAAGAATAATAAATACATTTTATGCACCACCTTAAAAAAGAAAAAAAAAAAAAAAAAAGAAAAAAAAAAAAGGGCTCTGAATCCCCA
>VZUI01041558.1:124561-217455 GCA_013401135.1 Cettia cetti | reverse complement strand
AACTTCGCAGAGAGAAATTTAAATTCCTCCAAGTGGATGTGATTCTTTTAGCTTTTTTCTTTCTCGGGTCACACAGAAGCAAAACAATTAGTTTTCATAGGTTCCATTTACTGCTCTTCCATCCCCAGCAAAACGTGTCCAGGAGACTATGCCAAAAGTAAGCCCAGAACTCAAAGGCAATTGGAAAGGGAGCGTAGGGGGTTGCTGAAGGACCAGATTGTGAAATTCAGTAGCTTGAGAACAGAAATATCCTACTGTACAATATACCTGGCTTCTCTCTCACCAAAAAACTGTAGTGCAAACTGTCAGTAGTAGCCTCCAATAGCTGCTGTGTGTGCTGCAGATGGTATGTCTCACTGTTACCTTCCCAGATGGGTAGAGGATTCAGAGAGCAGCAAAACCAGGGGGTCGCCTCCAAACCAGGTGGATTGCCAGCCACTCATTCACTCAGTCCAATTAATCAAGACAAGAACAGCTCAGTCACCGGAGGTATCTCCTTCCAGGGTGCACAGGATTATGGCAAGGTTATTAATCTTGCTTTGCTGCATCCCCCCCACCCCCTACATTCAGCAGCCTGCACCGAGATGATTGCCAGCTCTGTCTCTGTCCCTGTTCTACTGCATTTTGCTCAGCCCTCTGTTGCTGCAAGTGAAACACAGAGGAGGGAGGAATACTAATAAGGTGGTTAGCTACAGTTTCTTTAAGGCATTCTACATACTGCGTGCGCGTGTGTGTACGTGCATGTGCTGTGTGCATTTTCCATGGGGCGATCTGGATTTCTTGGCAGCTGAAATAGGACTTGTTTCTACATCAAAGTCTGAATTAATCTGGATTATCACCTAATGAATATCAGAGCCAGCAATTGTATTTTACTTAGGATAAGAGGAGGGTACTAAATGGTCTAGAAGATTAGGACGGCAGCAGTGGTTATAGGGGGAGGGAGTGGGGGGTTGGTACTGTAGAAACCACACTACAGCCAGAGGAGCATAATCAGTTCGAAAATTTGTTCCAAACAGATCATTTTAGCAATGTTTTAAAAGTCATTCTTATATCCTGAACCAGTTGGAATCTTAAAATCAGCACTATATTATCCATCTTTAGATTAGGCAGCAATATGCAGAGTCAAGTAAATATTTTTAGAAAAGAAAAGATTTCTGGCAGGAAAAGAAAAAAATTAGAATGTCAGTGGAGGCAGACATCCAGCACTGCATTTATGAAGGTGCTTGAAATTCCCCCCTTCAGTAAGAATTGCTCTGCCAAAACCTTTCACTTATGAAATGAGTTTAGAGTTCTCAGTTCAAGAACCAAAACAGATTTTCCATGTACTGTCTAAATAGCAGACCTGCACTGTTTCATGAACCTGAGTATTCTGCTGTGTTAAGTACAAGTCCTAGCTGTAATTCACTCATTAAATATGAAAACAGTCATATTGCCTTTGCTTTCCCACAGGTAATTCAGACCCTCTGCATCAGGTTCAGGATGCAAACGCTGCTCTCTCACATGTCATCTATAATTTCAGCTTTTTTGCAGCACATAACACTTCATACTCCTTGAGGAGACTGAAGACAGACTGCTTCAAAAACATGAAAGCAAAAAGAAATCATTCCTCAGAAGCAGCTCTGGGATTACTACAGTAAATTATAACTATGAGGGACTGTTAAGGAACCAGTTCATGGGTCTGAGCAGCCAAATACTCTTGATAGGGTCCCCTAAAGAATGAGCCTCATAAGGTAAGTTTGGTGCTTCATATCACAGAAAGAGCTACCACCACAAGTTTTAGCAACCAAACTGTAATTGAGCACTGTGGAAGTGCTTTGGGGAGTTTTAGATACGCCAACAACCACAGGATAGCTGGCAAAGTAGTCTGGATGCACTGACCATGGTGGTTGTTATTGCTACTGTAGTACAAAGGACTGCAATGTAACAAGGCCCTATCCACAATATTTAGCACTAACATGGAGTAAAAGTCTTCTACTCTTAAGTAAACCCTGCAGTTTTAACAGAGAGTGAATTTGCAAAGCCACACAACATGAGGAGGAGGCTGTGGTACCTGGAAAGAGATATGTAGGACAGCTTGAGAAGACGGAAGACCTGCACTGTTCCACAAGTCACACATAACCACTTGGGCTTTTGTTCACTTTTTCAGCTTAAATTGATGCAAAACTTAAATCTAAAATTATTTATTTATATAAAAAGCTCACTGAATCAACAGGAGATGTGTAAGAGATACGCATCTGTATCCTGCAATTATTTTGCTTCTCCACCTTATCCTTTCTTCACCCTCCATCTTATTCCCAAACACTACATGACATCTTATGTTACTGTTTTCTTGACTTGTGGGTCTTGGAGAAGATTCTCATTCATCCACAAACATACCTAGCCACATAGGAACATGAGCAACCAGAGCAACCTGAAGATCCATCTAGCCAAAGTTTTGCCAGTGTTGGTCACAGACAATCATCAGATCAAGAGAAGCAAATGGTGGTGTTTCCCAAATACACTGTGCCAATCTTTAATTATCTGTGCCAAAAGGAGTTGCAAAGTCAGAGACAGGTGTGCTCTGCACACTTTAGTATGCCACTCACAGATTCATAGTCTTCTGTCATAAACAGCCTGGACTCACTTCCTCACACTGAGAAGCCCTGAAGCATTTGCCTGCCCTTCATATTGACTTAGTTCTATTCAGTCAAACACTTGTCACTATCTTTTCCACCTCATGCAGCGACCAAAATGCCACTGCATGCCACAGTAGTATAGCACTACATTGACACTTGCTACTTGGAGAACATATCATCCCAGGATACATACTAGTGACACTAATGCATGTTCTGTTTTCTAAGACTGTGGTATGAGTAATTTTGCAATTCTCAGATTAACAACTTCACCAGGAATAACATTTACAGTTCTAACTAGTCAGCTAAGGCTTCATAAAGAAAACCTCGTGTCTAGACCAAAGTCCACTGTGGACAGCTTTTTCCACGACCTTTTTCTAGGTGCAGACAGAATTGCTTGAGTATATTAAAAAAGCTCCAGAGCTAATTAAATCTATTCATAAATCTAATATTTACAATCCATGGGACTGGAACAACAGCAAAAGTAATTAAACTGACTTGCATTCTAATTTCCATAACACAGAATACATGTTAAGGAAGGGGGGAGGGAAGAAAGATTAAATGTTGTGCAAGAATAAGTTATTATTGGTATTTTCAAAATATTCTTCATCATAATTCCAAAGGTACAGGCAAGGACTTTTGTCCTACCTCACCTGTTTTCACATAATTTTAAAACCATAGTACTGGCTAATTACTTTCACATTAATCAAAAGGAACAACATTCTTTGCACTTCCAGGCATTTTTCTGCTTTTGCTTTTTTTCCCCAAAACCGGCTGCACTTTGGACATCTCATCACTCCCCTCCTTACTACAGTCTTACAAGTATCTTTATTCATTCTCCCCCATTATGGTTAAAACAAAGGCAGTTCACAATGCAATATAAACCAGATGGATATACCACTCCCTTCCCCCATTCCACCTCCCAAAGGGAAAAAAAAGGCACAAAAAAACCAGAAACTTGATTTCAGCTCCATCTCACTCTGGCCCTTACCACATCCAGCTGAATTTGATGACCTGTCAGTTAATATCAATATCACTCCTCTGAAAACTTTTGAAATTCAGCACAAGTGAAGCACACAAGCTTATTGCTCAGCAAAGCCCTCATCAGATAAAGTACTGACCCAGCACACATGCTCCCACACAAAAACCTCCAAAAGTCCCTCAAATATTTTTGCAATATTTCACTTTATTAGACTGACAATTTCATTTAGTGAAACCCAAATTCCATATGCTATTTGCAACCAGTTCCTTTTGGGTAACACTTGTTTCCTCCTAATTTTTAGCTTCTTTATGAAGAAATAGTCATATTTATGAATATAATTTCCATACTGAGAAAGCATTAGCAAGAACATAGGAGGGGTGAAAGATGACCTGAGAGGCCCCTGTAGACAGCTGAGGCTGGCACCTCTGTATGATCAGATACCTCCAACTGATGAAGTTTGAAGACTTACAGCTGCCAGAGTGCACACTACCTCCCCAGTGAGCACCCTAGTGACAATCAGAGGAAAATATAAACCAGTTTCTCATCCACCACTTGGCTTGGTGCAGTCCTAACTTAAAGCCAGGATAAACGGGTGCTGTAAATTTATACACCAGCCTCAAAACTACAGGGACTCTGAAGCAGCATATGCAGCTTCTCCCGCCTCTGCTAGAGGGCAGTGGCAGCTGCTCCTAAGGAAGCCCAGCACCCACTGCCACTGCTAGATTTCAGACAACTTCATAGCTGAACTGAATACTGAGGTTTTTGGAAAAGTGACGACAATGATCTTTCTCCTGGGAGCTGTGAAACCTATTGTTAACCACAAAGATTTTCAGGAGACTAGCAGTGAAAGAGAGTGGAAAAGCAAACAAGAGAATGTATTATCTGGAAAAGAGAAAAATTAATTGCCAGCTAACTTATTAAATATTTGAAAAGTTTATATCAAGACCAGCGGTAAACACATTTCTACTGTTATGAGAATTCTTTAGACAATATTCTGTCAGGGTCTATGCATTACTGTTGCAATAGGCATATGAGTAATAATAACTCTTTCATCCAGTACCTCTCCTCCAGGGAAAAGGTGCAGCAGCAAAAGTGCAGCAAACAGATTCTTCATGTTCTTTACATCTTAAAATTCACAGTCATGGTTGTGAGCAACACAAGTGAGTTCCTCAGAATTTGAGAAACACATTAAGTACTATATTTCACTACTTACAAAATAAATACAGGCTTTTCATGTAGTGGCAGTTTGCATTCTTCTAACCAACTACTTTGAAAAATTGAGTAGTTTACATTGTGGGTATTTTTAGTTCCAACAGACTTACCATCAGATTCCAACTTTCTGTCTAATAACTTAAATTCAGTGCCTCAGGCCTCTAATTTCAAATTAATTCTGCAATGCTGAAATAAAAATCATAGTCACCTTGATTTTGTGCTATTTGGATGCTATTATTTAAAGACAGATTTTCTAACCCTGATATCTTAGCAAAAAAACAATTTGACAAGAAGTCAGAAGTAAAAAGGTACGTTTCCTTACCTTTCTTCCTTAAAAAAAAAAAAAAAGGAAGTTTAAAGCCTTGTTTGAAAGCATGAAAAACAAAGTGTTTTAGAAGTTCAGCTCATGAGCCTTAATACATATATATATATATCAAAAACCTATGCCCACAGACTCCAAAGCCTAAATTCCTACATAGCTGTTATATTCTGATATATACCTGTTCCCCTACACCACTTCCACCCCTTTTTCAAAGGAAATTATATTTTTTCCTCTCTGGTCAACAGAGCAGACAAGGCATCTTTTTTCCTCCTTCTTTCTGTCTTTCAGCAACTACTGCTGCAATACTCCAGTATAGAGACCCTGAGCTAATATGAGCATTCTTTTTACATTTGCTTGCATTTCTCTGTGACCATCATATCTCTTCCTCCCTCTAGAGAGATGTGTTGCAAGAATTTGTGTGCAGTATGTCTTTTAGTGAAAAGAGACTTGTCTAGACTTTATTCTCACACCATGGAGCACTTGCTAAAGACATCTGGATTGTTGGCATATATGGGTAGCCTTAAATACTGATTACTGTTTAAGAAACAAGATGAAAGTTATTAAACTAAAGCTAAACACCATGGATTTATTTATCCTGTACTAAAGAAATACTGGTATCAAAAAGATCAGGGTATTGCACTAATACATTTAAGTTCCCTAGAAGATTTTTCTTTTCTACATAGCAAGAATATTTTAATTTGATTTTTTGATTTGGTCATAAATCTTTTCATGACCTTTATCTTAGCATACATTCAGTTTAAAAAAAAAAACAAAACAAATTCGAAGCTGTGATTACCACATATATCTTAAACCAGTACTTCAATTCTCAAACGCTTTAATTGTCCAGGAGCTTTGACTAACCTCTCTGTACCGCTTGTGCCCATCAGCAGTTTATTTACACTGACTCAAATTTTCTGACTTCAATTAGGAATGCCTGAGATATGGTTTCATCAATATTCCTGCTCTCCAGAGACTGTCATTTTCCCTCTATCCCAATTCCAAGTTTCTTCTCAAGTCTCACTTGTCTGCACAGGAATTCAGCAAACCAGCTTGACCAGTAGTGGGACTAGCATTACTAAACAAGGCAAATATCAGGATGATTGTAAAATTAGTTCTCTTAGGTCACAAAGGGGTTCTTTTTATGTTTGTCAGAACACAGTAGCAGATTACCAAGATGATTGGGAGAGTTCAAAATGTCTTCTGGTGGGTTTATGACTGTGCAGTATTTTGGAAAGTTGCTTTAGAATAATTATAAATTTAAAAGTAACACTCCAGTCATTAAAATTTTTTGGCAGCCAGAAAAAAATGATAGTTAATTAAAAAATCCCAAACAATTTCAAGATTCAAAGAAAATACAAACATCTCAGCCTTTGTGAGTTTTACTTATATTCAGGAGAGTTTTGTTCCTTCACAAGAACAAGCCTGTTCTTTCACATGTCAAAATAATTTCCGAAGATGGTATTTTATCCCTTTCTATCTTAATCCAAGCTGGGCCTGAAACAAGATATTTCAGTTCACAATAGAAACAAAGGCTTGTGAGCACTTAAGAGGTCAATAGCTACTGCAAAATTTGCAAAATAAAAGCTACTTTCACTTCAAAACAGAGATACTTAAACTATTGGTATAAACATTAAAACTTTGTACACAAGAGTAGTTGTAAGACTTTAAGGGTTGGTACTGTGTTGCAAGATGAATGAAGATGGCACATTAATGTGGAAAACCTGAAGAACAAAATAGTTACATATTTAGGCTGATCAAGAACTGCGATCTATTATGGTTATCTCTCAACCAAGTAAACCTCTGACTTGCTGTGCTTTAATGTACGTTCACCAGCTTGCAATTTAATTGTAAAGTTTGAGCTATGGAGTCTCCATTACTTTTCAAGCGAGACTGTTCAGAGCCTAAGAAATCTCAGAGTTGATGCTGTAAAGAGCCACAGCATGAGCAGAGCTCTATTCCCTCAAAAATGCATATGCTGATAGAGGCTGTTAGACGACTCATTTTCCTATTTATCAATTTTCATCACCCATTACAGCCATGTGCCTCACGTGCAGTGAAACGTTTTTTGCACAAGATTTTCCTTTCCTCTTTATACTAACTCCTACATGTCACCATGGGCAACAGATATCTTTTCTTATGCTAAATTTTAAGCTCACAGGTAAGATATCATTTTGGACTTAAGGCCAGCTTGCTTTTTTCTCTCTTATTGGTCTCAGAAAAAATAGCATTTGACTACCTTTAAAGACAGCAGTCTTTTCACTTGTGGTCTTACACCTACACACAAGTTTGCTCTCTCAGACTCCCTTCAATTGTCACTGTTTGCAAACGTTCATACCTCAGGTCACTATAATTTCTTTGATTTTAGGTTCCTCTATTTCAGAGTAGAAGACCAAGTTCTCCCAGTCCCAGAAATGCTTGAGTGAGTAGCTCAGATAGATTCATTCCATGCAGGTGCTTGTGTTTGGCATTAGCAGATTGTTAACAAGGATTAATCTGCAATTACATTACAGACAGTACCCTGCCATATATACTGTCATGCAAATAGATAAGCTCCATATAAAATCTAAAGGGTTCAATGACCTGCTGGTGATAACCACAAGAAAAAAGTTATCTTTGAAGTTTAACCCTAGAAAAGCATTTTGAAAAGTTAATAGCCTGTTCTTGTTAATGCTACCTCCATCTTCTTTGTCAGTCTTAGGGCAGGAACATGATGTGCTCTGCTTGACAACTTTTGTTCTGTACCTACTTGATCTGGATGACACAGAGATAAAGGTTTCCTTGTACTGCAGTCAATACAAAGACTCATATCCCATTTCTACCTTGATCCCCTGTGATAGGAAAGATGTGTGCTAACATCTACAAACAATTTGCTGTGTGAAGGTGTGGGTTCACATCTTTGAAATGGGTCCTAGTGTCTCTCCTAGCTTTGGGCAGCAGGTTTGTGGCAGAGCCCAGACAGCTCGGCTCCTGAAACAGTCAAGGGTCTGCACAGCCCGAGTTTCTGGGGTAAAATGGTTCAAGGGGGGAATACGTGGAAGGCAGTTCAGGAAGGCTGCACCTTCTGGGTACCTCAGCCAGTGGGGAAAGGAAGAGGGCACCATGCAGCCGGGAGTTCAGGATGAAAGGAGGCTGCACCCTCCGAAACTCTGAGAGACATAAACCTCCAGCGTTTGTGGATTTTCCTGACACCTGCTTGCCCTGGAGTCAGCTATAATTACTGAAAGCATAATTGAGAGATCCTGAAAGGGTCCATCAAATATACTCTGGATATGTAGTGGAAACTGATGGAAATGGATAACTGCCATTTTGGTGAGCCTGTTCTCTCTACCATGAGAGAGAGAGAAAATGAAAAGAGAGCAGGAGGTAGGAAGAAAGAAGCTGTTACAGAAAATCTTCTCCCCAGGTTCTGTGAAATTAGAGTAATGACATCTTTGAATGAACACAAAAACACCAAAAGGCATTGACTGGAGTCATAGTGTAGGACAGAAAAACAAAAAGGGAAAATATTGGGGCAGTGGGGGGGAAAGGGGGGGTACTGTAGAGAGGGATGGGACAAGCCTAAAAATTTGTGACTAAAAGTGAAACTCCTACAAAACTAAAACAAATACTGTTCTCACATGAATAAATGACTGAAGAATTAAGCAAGAGACAAACCACAATTAAAGGCTTCACAAGCTACAAAACAAGAAAGGAAGTAAACATCTTAGAGTAAACTTGTAGAAATATCCTTGTGTAGTGGTTTCACATGTGACAATTTCTGTTTCCCAAAATTAGTGTAGTGGTCTGAGTACTCACTAGAATAATTTACTGTTTTTCTACTGTGAGATAGGATTAGGAGAAAAGAAAAGCAGGCCCAGATCTTAAAAGGTATAAAGACAGATATATTTACAAAGACTAAAAGAAAAGAACGAGAATCAAAATGAAACCTTCAAAACATATCTCCTACCCCCACAACTGTTCACTTTCCCACTGACAACATAAAGAGACAAAACCTGTTATTTTCAGTCAGTTTCATAATTTTAAAATAGTATTTCATCACTTCTTAGAGAGAGAAGCCTCTCTTAGGACTCCCATGGAGACATGGCCAAAAGAAAACAGTTTTCTGGTGGCCCCCAGGTCATGAATCTGCAGCCACCCAGGGAATTCTGCAAACCATGAAGGCCCTCCTACTTAGCAGCTTTTCCCACAACTGCACATGGGCCATACCAGGTTTTTTTTAAGGTGCAGTTAAGGATAACTATTCTAGTATAAAACGAGGGTTCTCTTCATCTATCTCCAAAATCATCTTCATCTCAAGAAATAGAGGTCTTTTTCCCTGGGGGAAGAGGACATCCCTTTATCTCTGTCTTCCTCTGTTCACAATTCCTCTTCTTCAGTGGATATACAATACGTCATATCTAAAAAATGGCCTCCAAAGGAAATTCCGAGGGCCTTACAGGGAACCATTTCCTCTCTAACTAAAAGAGGAGCTGTGTTAACCCATGACACCATGTTTTGAGTACCTCAAAACAATCCAGAAGAAGCCCACTTCCTTTGATAGTACATTGCTCAATATAATAATGCCTATCAAAAACAACTCACATGCATTTGAAGACTCAATAGGGTCCAGTGGTTGCCAGTTGCTATCACTGGCAGTTTGTTACAGGACTTTGGCTCAAGAACAAATTATACAAGCTACTCATAACTTAACCCAAACTGCAAATAATTTGTGTAAGACAAAACATGTGCTAAGTTGCCTGAATTAATTCCAGAGTAAGACAAGAAAAGCTTCTTAAATATTAACTTGATTTAGGTCATTTGGATGAAAACAAAAGACTGGCAGGAAACATAACTCTTAGTAGCATATGTAAACATATAGAAACAAAATAAACGTACCCTGACTTCTAATCACAAACTGAAAGTTATTTTACATTTAAAAAAAAAGCTTTCACTAAGAAATGTTAGCTGAAATTAAAGTAAATAAAAGTTTAGATTGTAAAACAGAAAACTATGCATGATAATCAGATAATTTTCAGCTTTGGAAATGTCATTCAGAGGAAACAGCATAAGTCCTAGAAGAGGTCTCACTTGAAATGAAACCAGGAGTATGATAGTGAATAATCTTACGCAAGTGAGAGGCATTAGGTGATCTAATGAATTAATTCTTTTCCATTGCTAGCTTCCATGAGCCAATGGAGTAAACCCAAACACCTGGTGGGTTTTTTCAAAAAGGCATGAATTAAAAAAAACCCCAAGGATTTAATTGGCACTTGGAGTGTTAGAGAGACTCCAACAAGAAAGCATTCACTTTTATTTTCCTTTCCAAAAGGATTGAGCACCAAGCTATTAAAAACGTGTTGATTTTACTATGCATAATGAAAGTTATTTGATTTTAACATTCACTCTAAAAAAAAAGTAAAAAACATTAAAAATACTTTCTTATTGACAGTCGAGAATCTTACAGAACTGTAACACTTTTGGATTATACATATCCTGTCAAGTACCTCTTTCAGCCTAAGCAGTTCAGAAAAATTAATTCAAAAACTTCAGAAAGCAAAAACTACAGTAAAATTACTTTGATTTCCTAAGCACAGTATAACAGCTAATCCACTGATTTTTTTCTAGCCTACTTGGACTCAAGAATAACTTTTTTCTTTAGCAAGCAGCATCAGAAAATTTCTGTCTGTATTTTGAAGGCATTGCGAACTTGCAAGACAAACATGCAAAGCCTAAATACACTCCATACACACCCATTCAACAAGAGCATAACTTTGAGCTGCTGCCGGGCTACCAAAAGGTGGAGGCCAAGTTGACTGAAATACAGGGAGGTGAGGAGGACCAAAAACTGCAGGAACATAAAGCTGAACTTGCACTAAGTGATATAAAGGAAAAACTGTAAACATCAGAGAGGTCCAAGAGACTAGAGTACTCCTCTAAAAATTAGAAATAGACAACTCACAGCTAGGAGGAAATGAGTTTCCCCACTGCCCAAGTGATTAACCCAGACAGCATCCTTATATAGAAAAAACATGTTCTCTTATGTTGTATTGCCACACAATTATTTTGGGTAGCCCTTTATAGCAAATATAATAAACTTTTGCATATTCTACTTATCCTCAGAAAAGAGCCTCAAATCATATAAATGTTCCCAGAGCATAGCCACTTTAGCTGCCTGAAGAGGAAGAATTTTATATACCCATCTTTTTAATTTCTGTACATCATTCTAAAATCAGTATTTTCCATTAGGCAGATAAAGGCAATTTAAACACAACATCACATATGCTTTACTTACCAGTCGTACATTCAGACTCCTCAGATGCTTCTTAGCAGTTTTCCCAAAAAGTATCTTTCCCAGAATCAGAAGTCTTTCCCCAAAGGATACAACCCTACTAGTAGGTACTAGTAGGTCTAGATCAAGACAGAGGTCCACAGATATGCCAGAGGGAACCAAAAATGGTCTGGGCTGCCTCAAACTCCTTTTATCACTGCAAGCTCCTAAGGTTCCTCACAGGCTGCACCTGAAAAACTGCACCCACCTCCACCCAGCTGAACACTGATTGACACAAGCACTGTCAAATAGCTGTGTTCCACCAACCTGGCACTGATCCCTCGTAGCTGCTGGTAGTTAGGATGTGCCAACGAGCATGAAATCCAAAATCCTGGTCTCTTGGTATCGTGGTTCTGATTTTTTAATCTTAAATGTTCTGAACTTCTGTTCCATATGTAAAATGGGCATCATATTACCTCCTTATAAGATAAAAACAGTGGAATATGAATAGTCATAAAGCTCTCAGATTGTCTAAGGACGAACCCCACAGAAAAGCCTCTTGCTTTGTGATTCTATTTTCAGGAAGCCACTTGAAACAGCTGAAATGAATAAGGTGCAAGGTCAGGCACAGCAAAACCGCAAGTTTAGCAGCATTTAGAATAAAAACAAGTCATGCAGTCACCAACATAAAAACACTCAAAGGTTATTCCTACAGCTCCAGCTAAACCATAAGGAAATCTGTAAAGGCCTGGGGCACTAGAGTTACTCATCACTTGTGGCTTAGTGGGCAAGCTTTTTGTACACTTGCACGTGCTTCAGTTACCTGGCACTAATGAGGTATTCTTAGAACTTGTATTTCTGTTCTTTCAGGAGATCAGTGTTTGAATGATCTCATTACCTTCAGGAATTTCCCAGCAAAACATTTGTTTCTGCTTTTTGTGTACACACAATCCTGCACTGGTTCCCTGTATAAGGCACTGGCTCCTGTAAGGTGCAGTCTAATGATAAGCTGATGTAAGGCTTTTTTTTTTTTTTTTTTTTGGTCTGTAATACTTACTGATCTAAAATTATATTTATCAGCTATTTCTGTGAACCTACATATAATCATTCATTCCCACACATCTGGAGCCACATAAGATTAATCCTGTGACTTGTACCTTGGCTTGATTGTTATCCTATAAATATGAGCACCTGGACTCAGCTGCTCAGAGCAGGAAGCCACTGAGAGCTTAGACTTAGGGAGATGTTGCCACATTTTAATGAGTTACTCAGTGCAGCTGAGCAGAAATATTTTAGCCCCTTTCAAACCAAAGGTAAAATACCCTAGCCCAAATAACTTCTACTGGCAGTTATGCTAAAACAATATATTTTTGCATCCACTGCCTTCTGCTAAGGCATAATACAGTTGAGTATACAGCACTGAGGGCAAGTTGTCTTTAAAAAAAAAGTAGTCTTAGTTCAAGAATTCTCTTCAGGAAAACATTCATGATTGAAATGTCACTGTAGAAATTAATGTAATATATAAAATCTTAGAACTGTTAGAGGGTTTTATACAGATAGTGAGGGAAGGAATGTTCTTTTACACATCAAGGAATTTCATTGAAAAATATTACTGGATGCAAAAGTATTAGCATAATTTTTGTAGGTCTCTAATCCAAGTAAAGGTGTTTATTCACTGCCACATATTGTAAAATGAAAATAAATTTTTTGTATGGTTGTGTAAATGTAAAATAGCAACTAGGGGGAAAGGGTGGAAGGGGAACACTAAATACCCAGTTGAAAAATTCAAGTTCAGAAAGACTATGTTTCTCATTAACAAGAGAAATATACTTATTTCACAGAAGAGAAATACTGGTTATATGTGTTTCACCTCAGGCTTTTAAAATAGCCATTTCAGCAAGCTGCTGTCTTGTATATAGTGACCTTGATCCTGATCCTAGTGTCTCCATCAGCATCTCCTTTGTCTTGATTAGGATTTCAGGGTTTATGTCCAAATTTACTTTTGTGATGGACAATGCAGTCCAAGTAGCTGTTCCGAAAAAGAAATGAGGAAGAATTAAAAGGAACCAAATCTTCAGAGTAGACATTGCCACCTGAGCGGCAGCTACAACATCCACCATTCTTACTCTCAGAAAAACCAAAAGGAGATCTTTAACAAGATATTATCTTCCTGTCACAACCTATGTCCATCCAGAAAGCTGCACCTCCCATAGAACACCTAAATGCCTTTTCGTGCACTGATGCAGAAAGAATCTCACTATTAGCAAGTGACTGAAACTTGATGTTTCAGCTCTTAGTGTTTTGCTGTTGTTTAGCTACCCTAAAGGGATTTAATTTCTTGATTAAATTTTCTGAAATTCTACCAGATGTCTATTAAAAGAAAAAATCAAAATCACCATAAAAAAAAAAAGACAGTTCCTGTTAAAATCTGGAAGAGCAAACTGTGCCTGAATTAGCTTAAGTGGTAGGAGCTGCAGCATGGCCCAGAGGAGAACATGAACTGCTCCAGGCCAGTCACAACCAATTCCAGATGGCTGCAGTACTGGTGTAGACAACTTATTGACCCCAAAACCTCTGCAGTGACCTGACCTAGGGCAGAAACAGCCCTGAGGGACCCCAGCTGTCAGTCACCAAAGGAGAAGCAGATAGAAATGGTTCTGTGCTTCCCATTTCCTTTTCAAAGGAATTGGGGAGGACTGGGTGCTACATGTGAACAGGAAAGCTGAGCTTAGGAACAGAGGTGAAGCAGTGTTTGACTTAAGATGAACCTGGGGAAAGCAAAGGCCAAGACTTTTCTTCAGGGTTTGGTTTATTGTGCACATTTTCCTTCTCTCTGAATACAATGACTAGAAAATTGATTTAGTTGGCAACAAGATACAGTAAAATACAAGTTGATCCTATTTTGCTCATGATAGAATCCATAACATTGTATGTACCTCACTATCAGTTAAACTAACCCATCTGCACCTTGCTGGTTGGTAGTTGGCTACTGGGGTAACAGTGCATCAACTACATGAATCATACAGACAATATATTCTTTGAAAAAGAAACACAGAAGCAGTTCTTTCTGAGAAAGCTCATGATTTGCATTTTCTAAACCTGATTTACTGGATTTTTACTGAATTTACTAAAATTAAGCAATCACCTGCATTTCTGAAATTAGTCAACACCTACAATTCAATGGCTTCATTGAGCTAGTCCAGGTTTAGAAGAGGGAGCTGGTTTCTCCTCTGTCACTCATCATCACCATTAAATTCTGTTTGAGCACCTTCATTGATCCCATATCTGGAACTTTGCATACTAAGTAAATTTTATTATACAATCAGGTTCTGCTCCCCAGTGTAATCATGAGAAAATTGCACATAAGAGGCAAGGAAACCATTGTAGCTGTAGACTCACTTCAGTAATAAAATTGAAAGTCTCACAGCCTTCTTGGGGAATCATTGTTTAGACCAAGTGTGTTTTGGTAGACCTGTACATCTAAATACCCCCAAAAGCCAAAATCTGCATTCAAATACACTTCTCATTATCTGGAGCAAGAAATAGACAAGAAGAAAGTTTCAAAGAGATTCATTTTCAGCCTGGACTTGTGGAATGTATTATAGAGGGTATTTGTATTACTGAGACAGACATTTTGATAGTCATGAAAAGAGATCTTTACTGTACCTTAACCCAAGAAAGTGTTTTGCTTTCCTTCCAAATCAAAAAGATTGTATATATGCACTGTATAGAAATGAAATTGAAATATAAAAAAAATTCATAGCTATCTGCATTTATTTGTCACCTTTCTTTAATTTGTAGTTTTTTGGTCCTATATTTCCACAAACATCTTGAAAATATTGCCTGTATTATGTCTTGAAAAGGGACAGATACTGGTAACTGAAAGTAGCTAGAGAAGAACTGAGATCTGCTGAGCTTGAATAAGTTCACTAAGTTGAAGAGTACTTTGTAGGGCATTTAAAAAGAAAAAGTCTTGGACTATCTAAGGTCCAATTCCTTGCATACGTACGAAATCATCCACAATGTAACTTCACTGTGTTGCAGTACTATCAGCCGCAAAGCATCTGTTTGCAGAAGCAAAGGCCCACCTTATCAAAGGTTTTCAGGCATGTACCTTCTAATTAGTTGTCTAACTCTCAATGAAATTAATAGTATATAAACACCTAAAGAATACAAGGTACTTTACCTACAGCCCACTCCCTAAAGAATCCAAGTACGAAGAACAGTCATTATAATCACCAGACAAATGATGAATGCTCGGGTAAGAAACACAGGGTAAATTAATTGCTACAAGTACACTTTATGTGAGTGAAGAAAATGCAGTAAAGTGTCGCCACAGATATAAAAACTTTTCTTATTAACCTGTGATTGAAAGCAACCTGATTTAACAAAGTAATAGCAAACAGAGTCTAGGCTCTCATTGCCTGCCAGCCACCTTGCCCCTATCCCCACTCACCAGGGGCACAGTATTAGGAGGATCTGTTGGCCTGAACAAGCACAGCTATTCTTGGGTTCTGTGTTTTCTTTCAGTATTTGACACTCCAATGCACATGGACATTCCTATCCTCTTCAGAGCCTATACCTAAGGTCCAAAGGAGAGCTCTCTAAATGCAGACTTCAGCAGTGACAGGCACTTAGGGCATGAGATTTCCAGAGGAACCTGACTGAAAGGCTCTAAGGTACATTGCCATGTTTATTATTATTATTATTACAGCTAAAACTGAACTGTTGTGGTTGACTTTGATTAAGTTCCAAGTCATCTTAAAAAAGACCACAGCATTCATCCTTACACGGCATTTTTTGCCAGGGTTTTTCATGAATCTCTGTAACACCTGCCTTTGCAGACACAAAATTGTATTTTTGCCTCTATATTTCTCCCCTGTCGAAAGCTTCTCATTTACAAATGGCAAGCTCTCTACAAGGCAGCAGGCTCAAGCTTGGCAAATTGTCATCCTTCAGGTTATCCTCCACTCTGACACTAAGTTCTTACCTTCATCAGAGAGCTTTCAATTCCCTCCTTACTTATGAGAGATAAAAGCCCTTATATTCCTCCCAACAACAGGTTTTCATCTTCTTTATGTGCACAATAGATTTCAGCTTTCTTCTCCCTAGCCCTGCCAATTTCCCTAATTATCTGTCAGTGGTGCCAAGAGCTCCCACATCTATCATTCCACAGTATCACTCCATAGTCACTGCCACAGTTCAGCATCACTGCATAAGCTATCTGCACTCCAAACAGTTTTACAGCATTGACATGGGGAACCGCCTCTCACAGTCAAGTGTATCACTAAATAACCCTCTCTTCTCTTTCTAAGCAGCTCCTGCTTGTCACTTCCAGCTGTCCTCCTCTGTTGTCATAGTCCTGCTACTGTAGAATTGATTTCTACATTCCTCATACTGTTGGTATGAAATATCCTTCATACAGTTTAGCAAATCTTGATAACTTCAAGACATGTTTCTCCATTCTTTTATTGTGTTGCTTTCTACTTGCTGCATGAATTCAGTTGCGCCCTGTAATCAGAATGATTTTTAAAACTCACAGTACCTTTATGAAAGTTACAGGTGAATTTGAAACACTCTAGCCTTTTAATTCGATGGATTATTCAGAAAGGCATTTACCTGTATGCCTTTAGTATACACACTCTGTGAATGATCAAAGGAGGGGGTGTAAAGAGTCCCTGCAAATCCCTGGAATAACTATTGTACATAAAGTTACTCATGGATGTAATAATTTGTAGAAAGGAGACCATATTTTATAGATTAGGACTGTTCCATAGAATGCCTGGAACTGTTTTGAACCACAGGATATTAACATATGTCAATATGCTGGGTTTTTTTAAATAGTTGAACAAAGAAGAAAATTACTGTAAATCAAATAAAATGTTTCTGAAGGCCATTATTTTAAACTCATTTGACCAATGAATCAGATAATTCCACCAGGATGTTGAGTAGAAAGCTTTCTTTTTCAGGCTGTCCTTAATGTTTCACAGCTATTTCCAAGTAAATTGTTCTAAATAATCAAATACAGTTTCCCCAAGACCAACAGTGATTTTTATTCTTCAAGATGGTCAATAAAAATGATGAGTTACATTTAGTGGTATAGTTGGAGTCTTTGCTATTTCTCTTCCTTTCTTTTGCAAACAGAAGTCCAACAAATTAATTTTGTTCTATCCAGCTGCATTTAGTACCCTCAGTACTCTTCTGATACTAGAAGTGTTTAGTGATTTCTGTATAGTGCCTCAAGGCCTTAAAATGTATGTGATTTATGACTGGCAACGTATCTGAGGTATGTGACATAAGATTGAAAATATTTTTCAGCTTTATTCACAGTGTTATTATATTGGAATGTGTAACTTCAGTATCTCTTCTGCTTTTGACTTTCCACAGTCATATTTTACTTAACTGGGGTGCTAATAGAGTTAACTCTTTAAGCCTTGATCCAAAGCCCAGAGAATTCTGTGTAAAGAATCCATTCAAGTTCACTGTGTACTCAGTGGATACAATGCTTTCTAAAAAGTGCTTTGCGATCCTTTAGTTGACAAATTATATTTAAACAAAAATGTTTTAATATATTTGTTTTCCCTTACTTTGTTATTGATGTCTCATGCTATATATCAAAGAACAAACTCACATACCAAAGGAAATCTAAAACAAAAAAACAAACACAAGACCAGAATCTATTGCTTTCTCTATACATGTCAGCATTAAATCACAGAGAGAATGCAGCAATTATATTAGCAAAGGACAGATACTGGCTTCTTACCCAACAGACGTCTTGATAGTTTGACAGTTAGCTTTGCACAGTCCATGGACCATTCTAATATTTACTTAAATATTAAGTAAATATGTAGCTAGGTCAGAATAACTTTTATTATGTCAGAATCAAAAAACACTGAGAAAATATTTAGGCAAAAGAATTCTGCATTGTATGCTACGAAGTAGTCTGAGATCAATAACTCCCAAAACAGTCATCCTTCTTGAGGCTTTCATAATGCAGCATTTGCAATGGGGTAACTGACACATGGATCAATGTAACTAGGAATAATTTATATGTATGAGTTTCTAAAATAATATCATCAAACACAGCCTAGTGTCAGAGTTAGGGTTAGGGGCAAGAGGCGAGGTCACAACTTGCACATGTATTTGGGTATTTCTTGAAACAGAGATAGCTGCACAGTTTTATAGCCATGCCTGTCTGGATTTGGATTAGAACAGCACTCCCTTCTGCATGTCATCCAGATGGGTCTTGGCAGACTTGAGAGCTGTGCCTGTGGAAATCTCGAGAAGCTCAACAAGGTCAAGTGCAAGGCCCTGCACCTGGGTCAGGGCAATTCCAAATGTGGATAAATGAAAGAAGCCCTGAGAACAAAGATTGACTTGGGGAGTAGTGGTGTATGTGAAGCTCAACGTGACTCAGCAATGTCAGCCCAGAAACATCTGTGTCCTTGGCTGCATCACAAGCAACATGGCCAGAGGGCAAGGAGAGGGGTTGTGCCTCTTCCCACTGCTCTCCTGATACCCCACCTGGAGTGATGCATCCACCTCTGGGGTCCCCAGCATAAGAAGAACGGGGACCTAGTGAAGGGAGCCCAAAGGAGGCCACAAAGGTGATCAGAGGGCTGTAGCACCTCTGCTTGGAGGCAGGACAGGCTAGGAGTGTTGGGCTTGTTCAGCCTGGATACAAGCAAGCTCCAGGGAGACTGTGGAGTGTCTTCCAGTACCTAAAGGGGACCTAAAAGAGAGCTGGACAGGGACTTTTCACAAGTGATAGGACAGAGGAATGGCTTTAAGCTGAAGTAGGGTAGACTTAGATTAGATTTTAGGAAGAAATTTTTCACTGTGAGGATGGTGTGGCACTGGAACAGGTTGCCCAGAGATGTGGTGGATACCCCATTCCTGGAACCGTTAAAGGCCAGGCTGAATGGAACTTTGAGCAACCTAGTCTAGGGGAAGGTTCTCTGCCCATGACAACTGTGTTGGAACAGGTGATATTTAAGGTCCCTTCCAACCCAAATCATTCTATGACACTGTAATTCTGTGATTCCTTCCTGTCATACAACTTTCCAACTGCCTTCAGACTTTTCCTTCTGACTGTGAAATTTCTGCAGTTGAGAAATAATCTTTCTTTTTATTTCTGGAGAAACTGCTACTTTAGGTTTTATAAACACCAAAGTCCCATACAATCTCTGTGGTGAATATTTCTTCTAGAAGCAGAAGCTTTTGACATGACAGCTGCACTAAAAAAAGTAACTACATGAATTTTATTGCACACTGAGGAAAATATCATTACCGCTTGATAGACAAAACTGTAAAAATTCAGATTTTGTAGTCCTTTACCTTTGGAGAAAACATTTTATTTCATTTAGCATTTTATATTTCATTGATGCAGCCCTGTTTATTTGCAGAAGCCATGAGCCTGATCATAGAAAGAAACAAACTACAGACAATATTTTTGCTCCCTCTTTCAAAGCAAGAGCTTTCAGAAGTTCTTTTACTTTAGCACTTGACCTTTTCTGGGCCAGATTACCATCCTTCTGTTACTCTGTCCATGGTTCTTTGCTGTGCTTTCTGTTTGCTTCATCCTATGACTGTTAGAGCATCACCAAAGGTCATCAAATGTCTCCTTTTATGTGCAGTTTATTATACAGAAAAGAACAGATATTCTTGATAGAAACTTTTTTTATATGTGTATGTGTAGATGCCACAAAACTTTGGGTTTTCAGTTTTCAAGAGCACTAAACTTGTGTTCAACTCAATTTCTTGTTCATTAAATCTACCCAGAAGACAGGTGTTTTTCTAGCTCTTAAAATATTTCACCTCATATATAGGCTTTGATGGGGTTAGAAACCTGGGCCTATTCCAAAAACCTAGATGCTAAAGGAAAAATTAAGTTTCCACAGTTAATTTATTCTATCTTCTAGAATTTCTACTGACTGATTTACTCGCCTGATATACCTTTTCCAGTTTTTCAGTGTCTTGACTTTAGTGTATTTTTACAAAATGTTTCCTGATACATTATTCAAGCCTTAACCATATACTGATTAGGGTTTTTTAACTTTCTCTTAACATCACTTATCTTTTTTTTTTTGTTCTGTTTTGTTTTGTTTAGCACCTATTGTTTCATTTTGTCTGAAATTTGTCTTTTATTTGCCCTTCTGACAAAATTTTGTTCTGCTGCCTGTTTCCTGAAAATGTGGCATTAATATAAATTTTGCAATGTTTCTCTAGCCATGGAACAATTCCCATTTGAAGGGTTTTTTTGTTGTTTTGTATTTTTTTAACTACTATGTCAAGTTTTAAGATCACTTTTAAATAACTATAGATAGCTGCAGTGCTACAGAGATAGGCATAAGTAGACAGAAGCATTTTTGGGATTTAACAGTAGTATGAAATTTTTCTCAAAGTCATGTTATAAGTTTAGAACATTAAAAAATCATTTTAGAAGTAGAAAAGGTATTAAGTTTGAATTTGGGGGGGTGGGTTTGTTTTTTAATAAATTTGTCTCTGTCACTGAGTTTCACAAGTCTACAATATGATCAGGGAATTCATGGAGCATTATTCACTGTCAAGACTGTGGATTAGAGCTCTGTTCCAATTTTCAAAGAAAAAGAGGATGACATTTCAACTTTAGTTTCACACAAGAGTAAAATGTTTAATTCTAGACACAGGGAAGATAATGTACTTTGGAAATTCAAGAATGAGGTAGACATTATTTTCAGCAAAACCTCCACATAATAAAGAAACTCAAATTCGTTTTGCATGTAAATGTTTCTCTTGTATTACATTGCATTTTCTGTTAAAGAATACGGGTCATGTAAAGGAAGATGAATAAAACCAAGAGCTATTATTGCAGTATTGTTTTGTATAATCTCCAGCTGAACAAATGTTTCTGATGTTTAGTCTACATCCTTATTCTTTAAGATCTTGATTGTCATGAAGTAAGAACAGAACTTTCTCTGCTCTTTTCTGGAACATCTTTAATCATTTGCAAATTTTAATTGGGTCTTACCACACTTCTCTTATTGTAGCCTTTTGTGAAAACTAAGGGAAAAGAGTTTGCTGTATTTTTAAAATTGATCCATATGTGGTCTTTCTACAGCCAAATACATTTTCTACCAGTCTTTTTAAGGTAAAGGCAAGGGATATTGTCTTAAACATGGAGATGACAATGGAAACTCCTATTAAAACAATCTGAGAGTCTTCAATCCTGACTGTTACTATGACTCATGAAAGCATAAGATGTCTAGTTCATACCTATGGCCAATTAGAGGAGAAAGCATTCTCTACTACTTTCCATAGGTTACTGGAATAACAACATAGAAATACAGCTGTTCTGTCATTGTTACATACCATAAGTTTTTTGGGGTTTTTTTGTTTGTTTGGTGTCTTTTTTTTTCAGAGCAGCTTTATAACACTGGGAATAACAGAAAAGCATAGCTAGCACAAAACAAAATGCATGCGGCAAGGGCGCAGAAAAGTTTGTTTTCAGGGCTGTTGATCTGACCATTTACAAAACACTTTTGTAGCATTTGCAGTTCTGCTCATTCCCACCAGAGGGGGGACCGAAGCTGCACTGTTTCAATACATTTGCATACAAAATCTAATGTGATGTGCTGTGAAGGGCCAAGAGAGAGTTGGTTAGAATAAACATTCAGATCTAGGGCATGAAAGTCTTGTATTTGTATTTTTACATACAAAATTTGCCTGAGCTGAAAGGAAAATATTATAACTGGTCAAGTGGGCATGGAACTGAAAGCTGGCATATATGTCTAGGAACATGAAATAAGCATTTTAAAGCTACTAGCAGAAATTAATTCCTTATGAATACTGAACAGTCATCAAGTTCTACTGAGCTATGCACCAGTATCCATGTATGTATTTTTGCCTGACAATATGGTTCCAAAGTTTTTCTTTTCCCCTTTTCAAATTAAAATTGTCTTGCATCACACATATGAAATCTTTAGCCTTAAATGAAAGTCTTTCTGTTACCCAATTTAATCATAATGCCCATTGCTTTCATACTTTCTTCCTTTCAAGTCTGTTAGTCCTTCAGCTGCCCTCCTTTACTTCCTCCCAGGCCCAGGATACCTCGAGATATTAATCACAAAATGTGTCAGGTTGAAAGTGACCACAGTGTCCAACCTCCTTGTCGAACCTCCCTGCTCAGACAGGGTCATCCTATGCCTCATTGCACCAGACTGTGTCCAAATGTCCTGAACATTTCCAATGAGGAAGACTCCATACCCTCTCTGGGGAATTTGTTCCAATGCATGGTCATGCACACAGTAAAGAAGTTTTTCCTCATATTCGGATGGAATTTCCTGTGCATCAGTTCCTGCTTTTTTGCCTCTTGTCCTATTTCTCAGCACCATGAAGAAGAGCCTGATCCATCCTCTTGATACCCTCCCCTTCATATAGACATTGATGAGACCCCTCTCAGTCATCTCTTCTGGAGGTTCAACAAGCACAGCTCCCTCAGCCTGTCCTCCTGAGCTCCAACTCCCTCATCATCTTCACAGCCCTCCATTGGACGCAATCCAGGGGCTCCATGTCTCTCTTTTACTGAGGAGCCTGGAACTGGACACAGCTGAAGCCTCACCAGAGCTGAGGGGCAGGATCACCTCTCATGACCTGCTGGCAATGCTCTTCCTAACACAGCTGAGGATCCCATTGCCCTTCTTGGACACAAGGATATTGCTGGTCATTAACAGCTTGTTGTCACCAGGACCCCCAGGTCCTTTTCCACAGAGCTGCTTCACACCAGGTTTCCCCCCAGCCTGTGCTGGTGCCTGGGGTTATTTCTCCCCAGGAATGCAGGGCCCTGCATTTGTCTTTTTTGAATTTCAGAAGATCCCTCCCTGTCCATCTCTTCAGCCTGTCAGGTTCCCTCTGAAGGGCTACACAGCCTTCTGGGGTAAGGGCCACTCTTCCTGGCTTGGTGTCATTAGCAATATTCATTCCAAGTGGGCTGACCCTGCTTTCATCTCCTGTGTACTTCTTGCTTATACTTGAATAATGACAGGAATGAGGTGGATCTCATCATTCCCTATCAACTGCCATCAGACAGGATCCCATGATTGTAGAAACCAAGCCCCTGTTGCCAACAATGTAGCTGGTCATTTATTTGGGAAATCGTTTTTTCTCTCAACATTTACCGTAACAGGCAGTATCAAGGAGAAAACTACCTCAGCACACAGACCTTTGTCCAGTGTCCCCAGAGCTCTGAAACCATGTATGATAGTTTCAAATTTACTTTTGTTTTCATCAATGCCTACATGAAAGACCTACAGGGGGTAATGGCCAGATGTGTTGAGAAGCCTTAGCAGTCTTTCTGTGACAACTCTGATTCGAGGTCCTGGCAGGCAATAAACGTCTCAGGATGGACGTGAGGTGGGCAGGTGGGTGCCCCTATCCCCTACAGCAGGAAGTCACCGACTGCTGTTGCTCATTGCTTCTTCCAGATGATCCTGTGTGGCTCAGGGTCTGGTGACTTGGGTCTCTCAGCTGTTGCTCAGCTTCCCTGCCTCTAGGAACTCCCTGCCCAGCTTATTCTAGTGTTCAGAACTTACTGTAGCCAGTGCTGAAGTTGTTACTGTTGCGTTTGTCAACACTTGCCTCACTGACTGACTTTAATTCTTCTAATCGTTTTACCAAGCTTTGTTATTGAGGTTTTAAATTCCCCAAGGCTATTCTCAGCACATAGTGGAATCTGTGCAAAAGCTTGCAGAATAATTATTCAGGGAGGTTCCCTGAGCTATATATAATTTTTGAATAGCTGAGAAAAAGTATGTCCCTGATTCCAGGTCTGTAATAACTGCATCACTCTAATGTTCAAGACAAATAAGTTGCTCTTAAATTTTCATCTTTTCTTTTTGCTCAATCAAAATTATATTCTGTGTTTCTTCTGTGGTATGATTTAATTCTAAATATGAAATACTGTGGCAAAATTTCCACTGTTCCGTTGCCACTCCCTGAACAAGCACAAAAGGTTATTCCAAACACAATACATGATGCAGCATTTGTGTTTCAGCAACCAGAGTCTGATAAAACTGTATTTAGAGAGCCATGAACCATGTGTGGTCACATAAACTCTCCTAAACACACCTGGGCTAATGCATTAAAATCCTGACCTGTGGCAAAGGCAATGCATTGAATTCCTGACATGTAACAAGATTAAAAATATTATATTAACATTCAATTTGAAGACTTAAAGTCAAATGACTAAACAGAAAATGTGCCATGATTTTTAATATTTATTAGGTATAGAGACATTCTGTATTGTCTAAACTAAAGAAAATATTTTAATTTTTGTTAAGCAGGTAACACATATATGGGCACATAAAGATATTCAAGTTTCTGTATCTGGTCTCCTGGCAAACCTTAAATGCATGCATGCACATGACACCACACAGCCTGAAAAGTCAGCCACTTTTAATGTTTTCAGCAGGGTTCACTCCAGGGACCCTGAAAGGTAAATTGGCTCCCCATTCCCTTCCAGAACTCCTGCTATTCTTCAAGCAAGTTCAAGGCCTCATACTGTCAAAAGGCAATTGTCACATATGGTAACACCTATTATCTTTCCAACATCCATATGAGTATACTCATCTTTTACAATGAGAAGTGTCTAAAACAGAATGAGAGAAAATGTATACCCTCTTCTAAGTTAAAGGAAGATGAAAATATATGGGTCAGAAATAGTTTATTCTTAAAAATATTGATTTAAGCAGGCAACAGCTTTGTCTCCATCCTAGTTTCTCTAACAAAACCTCTTCTAATTTTTTGATGGAGCCTTTTTCTTCAGTGTCTAATTAGTATTAATATCTGGGGATTTAATCACAAGATTCTTTCTTTCTTAGCTGAGCCTTTGGGTTATAGTCCTGTGATACCAGTTTGCATTAAGCTCAGGAGGTCTGATTTAATTTGTCCTCTCAAACATGTTTCCTTCAGAACCACACAATTTTAATCTGGCTAAATTTTCCCCACTCTAGGTAAAATATTTTTTGCTTAGAACAAAAGCTTTTCTAGGGATAAAAGATAAAACTCTCTACAATAGTCTAGACTGTGAAGAGTACCATTCTTTGGAAACAGAAGTCTGAAATTCTTTAGATTTTTCTCTGCAAAATTTGTCTTGGTCAGCATGTTTTTCAGACAGCATCAAATATCTCACCTCATTTCTCAAGGCTGTTAGCATTCAAGGGAGAGCTGTTCTCAGGCTTGCAAAGCAAACCAGAACTGGCATTTTCACTGAAGGTTGGAAGGTGCAGTTGTGGCCATTCTTACTTCTCACAGCTTCTCAAAATGACAGGTCAATAAAGAGTCACAGAATATACAACATACAGTAACTTCCTTCTCTGATGCAGTCACACAAAGCCAAAAATGCTTGTAAAAATTGTTTTCAGTATTCTTAATGCTATTACATATATCTCTGAAAAGTACATGTGTATATTCCATTGCCTCTAGGCAGAACCTTTTGTGTGCACCAGGTGGCTCCTTTAACTTCAGGTAGTTTGAATTACTCAGTAGAGCAGAGATCATAAGGAAGAAATATTTATATTTTTTAGTACTACCTAAAAATGCAAGCAAACAGAAAAGCTTCTAAGTTTTCTAATCTTGCAAGTGGTAAATTATCCTGTCACTGTCCTTTCTAAGTAACACATTTTACCATTCATTTTCATGGTATGGATGTAATGGAGTAAGTCTAGCATCCCACAGAATCACACTGGAAATCTCTCTAGGTTTGCATCCCTCTACACTTTCTCATATCCTTAAGTGCTAAGATATCTTATGCCAGTCTGCTCACTGAATATTTGGTATATGAAATCATCCCAACTTTTTCTTGGATAACTTCTCTGTCATCAGGCTGGGTTACTTGAGAAAAAAAGTAATGTAAGTTCCTACTTTCAAGAGTATGGAGCAGGTCTGAATTCATAATCTATCACAGATAATGGAGACAAGTAATTCCCAGCACTGTAGTAAAAATTATGTTTCCTTCCTTAAACTTGTATCCCTTACGTGAAATACTATGTACACAGAGTTAATATGATCCCATCAGCAGCTGTTGTCTCTGTCCTAGAAACACAACACGCTAGCAGCTCTGTTCACCTTCCAAAGAGACTTAAATATAGCTGGCAGGTAAACAGCTCCCCCCCTAAGGCTGTATCTTTCCACCTCCTGCTATATGAGCCTTCATCACAGAAAGCCATCAAGTTCTTCTGATAGTGTTGCTGAGATTGTGCAGCCTGGTAGCAGGAACATCACCAAACAGCATTGCTAAACACCCAAGTGGATGCTCACATAGTTATTTCTTCATGTAATGATGAAGGTCTTGTGAGACTGGTGAGGAAGGGCACTGTCTTTGCGCTAAAAATCTCCTTGCAATGGGGTCCAAAGGCAAGTCATACAGTTTGTCAAAATTTGTTTGTCATCAGGTGCAGTGCAGACTTGCTAAAGGCAAAATAAAAGCTATGGTGTGGACACACCTTATGCACAATAGTCTGTGTATTGAATTTGGAAATAATTTTCTGACAGGCAGCTGTATTGCTCAAATTGAAGTGCTTAACTCCCATGCCTGAACATACTAAATGTTATCATACTTTTGTAATACTGTGATGCAACTAGAATAGGAGAAAGATGGGCAAAATCTGACCCAGTGGAAGCACTGAGCAGATCTCAGGGGGTTAGCCACCAGACTTGGTCAACGAGGGTTTACAAATTGAAACAGCTTTCATTTTCATTGATGTGGCCAGTTTTCTGTTAGGAGGAGGTGATGAACTAATATGGACAAAACCTAGTCTCTTCCCTCTCAGTACTTTTAACATAAACTGTGCATATATAGAATTGCACTAAAAGTTATCATTTTTCAGATAATCTTTGAAGAAACAAGCTGTTTTATAGCTTTTAATTTCAATGAAGTTACAATTTTGAAATAGGTTTCTGTTAATTACAGTTAAGTTACATTATTTAAACCTTTCAAAAAAAAAAAAAAAAGACAAAACAAAACCAAATGACAACCAAAAACCCCGCACCCAATACTACACTAAATTCCAGAAATAAAGGTGCTTTTCCCATTGGATCACCACCCCTGGTTTGTTGCCTTGTTTTCCAGCCTTCAGCCTTGGAGTCAGAAATTTTATGTAAACAAAGTAACGTTTACAGAACTTTTATCATGTTTTGGATTCCTTTCTGTGAAAGGAATATTAATGGACACTTTCTAAGACCAGTGGAGTTGAAGAGGTTGAACCTCAGTCTTCCAATCTGGTCTCCTTTTTAGAAATCTATATAAGCAGTAGAAAAAATTAAACTTCCTCTTTTCCCACTTCGACTCTGTGGTGATCACTGCGTCTCCTTCGGGACAGCATTGCGCAACACTGTTTTTCAAGGCCAAGGATGGCTTTCACTTTATAAGACAGTGCAACACCCTGCTGCATCGAGATCAAAGGTGATCTTAATAACCCAACATATCTCTAGGGGTCCAAAGTCCAGCACTATGGAGGATGACGTATGTTCAACAAAAGCATGTGATCTCTGATATCTTTAGAGATTTTCATCTCAGTCCTCAGAAAAATATGAAAAACAGTTTAACAGAAACATAATGAAACAGACAGGGAACAGTCTGGAATGTAAGCAGCCTTTGAAATGGATCAGTGGTCCCTGTCATTCAACACATAATCTCTACTGTAAATGGAACCAGCTATGAACCAAGAGAAATTAGGGAAATACAGTATGCAAATATTGGTAATACCTATTTCTTGGTATAAGGCATCTAACAAATGTACCTTTTTCTCTAGTCAAACCCTGCAAGCGAAACAATGTTATTATGCCAGTGTTTATACAACAGTATTAGCTTAGAATTGTAATAAAACGCATTATCCTTCACAATAATCTTTACAGAAATAGGTTTTTAAATGAAAGTATTTTAAAACAAAACATTAAATTTTGAAATTTGTTTTCATTGGTAAAATTAAGTAGAATGTTGTCATCCTTTAAAACTAAGTGCACAAAAAAAAAATCTTAATTTTAGGATCACCAACTGTGATCATGCTAACAGCAATGGAAATGATGAAATAAGAAACATAATTTTAATTCATGAGCCTACCTCTTGTTCTTCAATTTTGCTGTTGCACTCTTAAGTAGGTAAAACACTTTTACAGATACTGTGACATTTGTTTCCTGGATAACCAGCCCTACAATGTCCTTTTCTGACACTTGTAGATACACCAACACTGGAAAAAAACCTGCATAGAGATTTAATAAAATATGTAGCATAACTAGCTACTGGGGAGGTTTTCAAATTGTATTCCTGTACATTTTTAGAATTGTTTATCAGGTTTGTATACATACAGAAAGACCAATTAACTTAGACACTATGAGTCAGTGAGTATACCCTATGTAAATATAATGAATGAATTCTGTAAGCAAATGCCTCTGTGAAATAAATTATTCAACTATTTTGGCAGACAGATTGTCCTTTATCTAATGCTTCAGTGGAAAGCAGAAGAAAATGCAACTGGAGTAGCCTTGTAACATAACATATGTAAATCTTTTCTGAGCTATTCAGTGGCAATTTAAATGCCCTTAAGCATGCAGGCTGATCGTCTCGGTAATTGTTTTCCCAGTCATTTGGGAATCTTCTAATCATTCCTTAAATTTTGCATCAGTAACACCTGTACTCTTCCATCAGCTCACACTTCTGTGCTGCTTTTGGGACTGTGGGCAGAACTAGCTGCTGATGTAACTCTAAATTTCACTGCAAAAAACATGTGCACAGATAGCTCTTGATTCAGTGGAGATGTTACCTATGTGTGAACAGTGAATATTAACAAGTCTCTCCCTGCCATGCAGATTTAGGTCGAGTTGCTTTGTACTGCTAAAGAAATGTCAGTATTTTCTGTCCCCGTTTATATATCCATTGAGTAAATCTGAATGGCACTAAAGGAATACACATTTGGATGAAAGGAGCTATAGAAATTGAGCTAATGCAGTGAATCTAAGTACAAATTAATTCATTTATCATGATACAGGTATTTGAACAGGTGAGTATTTTCCTATATCCTACTCAGCCTTCTTTCACATACTGCTATTGTTATGAGACAAGATAAATCCCAGAAACTTTATCAGTTAGCAAACTTTCTTTTCTCTGTGTGTGACAGAGAATCAATTGTTCTTTGTAAAGCTCTTATGAACAGTCTGCAGCCTTCCAGCTGTTTTGTTTGTGTATGAGCATCAGCCAACTATGGCCCTTTTGCTATTAATAATATTTAATTAAATTTCAACATGTACTTTCAATTTATACGTGTAACTATATATATAAATTGAAAGCACATATGAATTTATACATAGAAATGACCACCATTATACACACCTATATCTTCACAAATTAGCCACACTCATACAAGTATCTTCAATGCTGTCAGGTCTGGAATGCATTTAGATGGAATGGCCCCAGTGGTTCATTGACTCCAGCAAAGTTGTCATTGACTACAAAAAAACAGATTTAACCTTCCATTAGGGAAAGTTTTCCTGTCTTTTTGTCTATGGGATCCATTCAAAATGTTGCAGTCTGCACACTTTGGATAAGTGGCTGCCGCAGATCAGCACAAAAGTTATCCAGCCTGGCATCCTGCTATGGGAGATGGCCATATGTGAGTGCCTGCCCAGAGGTCACACAGTGGTGACTCTCTGATATGCTTCCCAGCCGCAGGGGTTTGTGGCTTAGTGATTTCCTGAACCAAAAGTGTTATCCCTGTAGTTAATAAGACCCTCATGGATCTATTTTCCATTCTAATTTGTCTAATTGCTTTTTGACACTATGTAAATGTTTAAGCATCCACAGTGCCCTGTTGCAAGCAATGCTTCAGTTTAATTATGCATTGTGGGAACACAGAAAGCCCAATCTGCAAAGGGCAGACATGGTTCCTGAGAGACTTTGCAGTTAGCCTGGCCTTTGGAAAGGATTTAGGATGAATTTACTGTAATGGGCTCCTATGAAATTATTAGAAATGCCATCTTGTATCAGGCTAAATATCTGCTACTCTCTGAAATGAGAGCTGTGGAGCATAAATATGCTTCAGCATTGGATTTAGGTGCTTCCTTAACGGACAGTCTAGGTGAAGGGAAGAACCTCCAAGAGCAAGGGGTGCCTGGGGCTGAACAGAGGGCAAAGCATGGGAAGAAGAGCCTAAGCTGGCAGTGTTATTTGATAAAACAGAAACTGGCTTCAGACTGTGGACTAGTATTAACCATCTGTGAGGTGGGGTAAAAAACTACCAGCATGCAAACTCAAGTGGGAACAAACCCACAATTGTTGTTATTTGTGGATGTTTGCTACCTTTTTCTCTTCTTTTCTTTTTTTTTTCTTCCCCCATTGAAAGGGCTATGTTAGGTAATGAATGTCTGCCTCACAGAAGAGCCAGAAATAATGATCTCATATAAATGGATTAATGTAATGTATTTAAAAATGAAAAGGATTAAGCTCTTACTAAATTATTTAAGTCTGCTTATGAATATACAAGCAAGCATAGACAGAGTTTTTCCTTTATTTTTTACTTGAAGATTGATTGTCTTTTAAGAAAAATAAAGAAAAAAAGCCCATATCAAATAAGGATGAAATTGAAATCCTCTTTTATTTTACTAAACCTTCATTCTGTAAACAAATTTGACCCTTGTTTTGCATGGATAGCATTAAAGATGTTGATTTCTGCACTCAGCTCCAAGCATTTTTTCACCTGAGTTACAGGGAATGAGATTGGAACCTGTCTCCTAAGATAAAAATCTGAGGCTCCAAACTGCAATTCAAACACACTGAAAGGATGCCTGGATTTTCCCCCAGACACAGCTGTGAGCTGCCATTAGATCACCAGCGTTTCTATAAAGGCCACTCACACTGAGACAATGACAGATGCATATATTAACATGTCCCAAGTTCATAATTAAGACCTTAGTCTGAAGAATTTCAGACTGAGTGATGCGTAAATATATCACAAGAAAGATAGGAGGGCAGTCACAACCAAAATTGTGTTTGGAAAGGGCTTATTTCTAACTTCATGCTTTGACCATTCAAATCCCTCAAATACTAACTCTAGTGATTGAAATATTAATTTTAGCAGCTTTAACATGACAGTTGAAATATCCAAACAGGACCTATTCAGCCTATTAGGATATTCGTTGAATAAGAAAGTTAAAAGAAAATTAATTCAACTTAGTCATCATAAAAAGGTTATTTCAATGTTATTTCAATGTTTTCTGACCAGTTTAAATGATAAAGCATCAGTATTTCTGAAGGTGGAATACAGAGAAATAATCTTCTCTGAATATGAACTCATATGCGTTCTAATTCAAATCTGCACAACAGAAAACAGACCAAAAATTGTCTTACATGGCACACACACAAAAAATCAATATGGTACAACCTGACATCTTGTAACAAAAATGTTCCATTTTAACCACCATCTTATATGTTCATTTATGACACTTTCTCTATCATAAATTGCAAGACATTTAGGCAACATTATTTTGGTACCAGATAAAGATGTCAAAGAACCTCCTACACTGGCATTCCTATATGTTATTTCAGAAATATAATTCATACTACATCTGACACAAAGCAAGAGAAATTCTGAGGTAATATTTACTTTATACTCCAACAGAGAAGTGTTAGACTCTCTTGCTACAACCAATCAACCTCCATGCAGTCTTACCTGAAAACAGCTGAACTACTGAGCTAGACAGAAAACTTCAGCTTCATTTATTGACACTGCATGGAAAGCAAGTGGTCCAGAAGCAAGTGATCCAAATATTCAGTGTTCATTTTGACCCATAAATTGTGTCAATTTTTTGATCAGACAAGACATGGAAATTACAATTTCCATGGAGTGACTGAAAATAAAAAGCAACTATCCTTGTGTAACAAATACTATCTAAACTTCAGCAGACAGAGTTTTAGAAACCCTAAGTCTTGCAGGAAATTTTATAAAGTCTCAAAGCCTAAGGGCTTCTCATTTTTCCTAATGTCATTGTCCCTGTCCATTTGGGGAAGTATAAACTTCAAGTCTCAATGAAACCATCAAAGTTTGACCAGTTATTCTAGTCCAGATCCAGTGTGGGGTGTTTCTGCTCTAAATCCTGCTCCTCATGAAACCAACTTCATGCTGAAATATTTTGGCTTACCATAGCATCATACAGCGGGTATGAAAAATGGGAAAGCTTCAGCACAGCAGCCAGCCAAGTAGAATAGATGTTCCCCCATATAACTGTTTCAGAAAAAGAAAACACTGTGAGGATATAATGCAATCTCTGTCTTGGAGGTTTCCCAGAGCTAAGTGAACAAAACCTTAAGGAACATGGTTTATGCCCAGGGTTAAATTGCTCTGAACAGAAGGCCTGACTTGAGACCTCAAGAGGTCCCTTCCAACCTAAAGGAGTGCCTGATTCTGAGAAATTGTTTGGTGTTCATGATTTTGAATATAGGGGGAAAACAGGGATTCTCTTAACTTTGTCTCTTAAAAAGCACTAGAAATATATGTAACAGTAGCTGATTTGAACTCAGAATTGAAATTTTTCGGCAGTGTCAAGATCAGCTCTCTTGAAATCAATGGAATGAATTCCTATGTGTAATGTCAGAGTTAGGGCTTCAGTTTATCTGTGACTGATAAGCAATTGCCATAGAAGCGCAAGCTGCTCCTTATCCAAATACTGAACATCACTGTGCATCAAACGATTGCCAGAACTAAGCTACCAAGCTGAACAGGAAATATGTTCTCATCCATAGCACCGACTTTGGAGCTATGGGGAAACCAAAGAACTCTGTTTAGTCACCAGAACTTTAGATGTCTCCATTCGGAAATATTTGTCCTACACTGAAATACAATTTATGGATCTACAAATTAACCATATTATGAAGGTTGTAGAAATAATTTGCGCACACAGATGTTACATAACATTACAAGACTCATCTTTACAGCATTTCTGGTCTTCACATTGTATATGGGAGCTCAGAGTGCAATTTCTTCATAAAGATGATGCTGGAAAAAGAGAGGAGTATTGACCTTTTTCTAACTTCTCCTATCAGAGACCACCAATGGCGTAAGTTTGGGGTTTTTTTCTGGAAAACTGGATACAGGAATTCAGTCTGAAACTACTAAATAAATCTCTAATTTTTGATAGTCATTTATTCTAAAATAAGATACCTTCAGATATTCTTTACAACGTATATCAGCAAGTTGCCATTAAATTAGAAATTGACCTTCAAATATTCAAGCTGAAACTACGGAATTTTCTGTTTATGTTTATGGTTATCTTAGTATAAATTTCAGTTTGATTGCATTTGAAGTTGTTTCAAATATTCCGTGTGTTTCAGGTCCTCACACTCTGCTATCACAAATGTTATGAAAAGATGTTTGAAGTCTGAATTATGTTATGTTTAAAAGAAAATGCAAAAGAGATTTTCATAAACTCATTTTAAAAGCAACAGTTCACATACTTTAAATCAGTCTGACCCATTCAAGAAAGAGAAAATTTTGAATGGGATACACTCAACAAGCAATTGGCTATCATTCATTTCAAATTCAGTTAAAATATTAATGATATTTTCAATTTTGTTTACCTATATTTCAAAATTAACTTGTGAATATTATTTGCAATTATGAGAACATCAATGAGGAAATTATTTTCTAGCATGAAAAATGTATAAAAACTTTTTTAGATAAACATAGTTAAGTATTTTACTATCTCTTAAAACAACCCATTGTAAGATGGCAACCATTCTTTATTTAGGTTTTTTTTTATTATTATTGTATAGATGTTTTTAGGGAAATTATATAGAGATGTTAAAAAAAAATAGCATCCTGTTTGGACAATGCGGTAATATGCACATGCTCGAAATGCTCCAAAACCTTTTCTTAAAATAGTCAAAGTTATAATGCATGATTGAATTCAGTATTGTTTCATCCTATGTTGACTCTTCATCTGTTTATATTATTTGGTGTGTTTTGTCTACACAATTGAAACAAAGTACTTGAATATTTGGGGCTTTTTCAAAGAAAAAACCCAAAAAAGTGTCTATGAAACATTTTGAAATGTCAGCTTTTCCACTTGGTTGAAGAAAAAAATTATTTTCAAAATGTGAGAACTTTCAGACAAGTAGAATTTCTGGTTTCCTGCCAAAGCTAGCTATGAAATCCAGTGTTCACAACAGTTCAAGATGCTAATGTTGGGGTTTTTTCTCCTCATTCTTCCACGCTGTCATGAGAAGGAACTGGTCATGAAGTAATCACTTCAGCTGACAGTGTCTTCAAATGAGAAGAAACCATCAAATGCTGAGCAAGTTTCTAGACATCATCTTCTCTACTGGTCAAAATGGTTAGAACGTCCTTGAAAAATTTTGCATCACAAGATTTCTTTTTTTCCCCCAGTATCTCTAGTTTTACCTCACCAAAATCTTGTAAACATATTTTTTCCCTTTTTTTTTTTTTTTGTTAATTTTTTTTCCCCCTGGAACTTTTCAGATCTCTAATTACTTTTCTAATGTATTCCATTCCTATTTCTGTCACCAGCTTCCAACAGATCAGCTGTCTTTTTTCCTTGAAAGTGTTTGCACTGTGTCTTATTTGCAATGTCAGGAACATTATTTAAATTCAGTGAAATAATTCATTTGCTGCTTTTTGTACTAGAAATTATTCCCTAACAGAACTTGATTTCTGAAACAACGTCCCTTATTTTATTGGTTATTGTTATTGCTCACAAAACCTATGGATGCTGTCATTCTATAATCTTTATCTAATTATTGCTCCCTATTTGTTTGTACAAAATTTTTCATCCCGTGTTATGCACAAGATATATATAAAAAGGGACTACGAAGAACCTGTTTCTCAAGTTCTGGCAGGATTGCACAAAACAAAAAAAGTTGGTGTCTGACAGTTGAAGGCAGTTTCTCAGAATCTATCAGTTTTTCTGTGAATGCTGTACTTTTCCTGATGCTTTCATCTCCTGGTTACACCACAGAGACAAGGTGCCAATGATTTGTGGCTCCATTCATGTTCAAGGCTCATACTTGGTAATAAGATGCATTATTTGGTGGAGTTCAGGCCTTTTGTGATACTTAGAGGGCATTTCTTAGAACAGGAATGAATAATTTGGTTTGCAATGCTCAATAGCAACATTTATTCCTTGCTCATAAAAAATAACACAGGTACAGAAAAAATTAATGGCACACACAGTTCAACTTTTTTTTCACTTTCTTACATCTCTTCCCTAAATTTCTTCCTTTTCTCCTAACATCTAGGTACTGTGATAGTCCAAGCTCATTCTAAATCCTACAAATATTATGCCCTTTTTCTCCAGCTTATGGGCTATGTGTCTTATCTTGTTTCAGCAATGCTGCCTGCCTAATCATGAACAAGTTTTTTAATAGAGTCAGACTGGCAAAACTCTACAAAGAGAAAGCAGAAATGCTCCTTTGTCTGAGACAAAGAAGGATGGTGCTGCCATGCCAGCTTTTAAAATTTTATCCCAAGTAAAAGGGAAGATTTAAAAGTTGTACTTAATTTCAAACTCATATATATCACTTGCAGTTTTTTGTTTTTGCTCACTGTAAGTAAATAATCCACGCAGAAGTTATAATAGAAAGTTCTGAGTAGCTTTCTGAAAAATCAATCAATTGAATTAGAATGAGCTTAAAATGCTTACAAAACTGAGTACACTGAGACTTTATTTAGAGAAGTTTACTCTTCTTTTTTCCAGGGTCTCTCAGTAGCTACCTTATCTTGGTTATTTGATATTTTAGATGGAAGAAAAATCTAAACCCAACTTCTTATGTTGCTAAAACACAGAGCATTCATTCTACACGCTAAATGCGTAACCATGATAAATTACTTTTTCCTCATTTCACATGGACCAATAATAAATATGGAGAACTGTTATAATGCAGTTAAAATTGAAGTTAGGTATTATCTCAACCAAGACAACAAAGCCAGCCAAAATACATAGAAGGAGGTCCTCATCTTAATAATAAACATAAAGAGTCAAAGCAGCCTAGCAACTCAAGACAAGCATCTAGTATACAGTTTTGTCAAACTGGAAATCAAGATCCTTGAATAAATGAATGGTATGTTTGCACGGGATTGATGAAACAAAAACAAAAAAATTATAGATATTCAAATTCTCACACAAAAGGATGGAGAAAAGACTCTCAGAAATTACACAAAGATAATAGAAATATTTTACATTGACAGTGTTAAAAAATTCAATCTGTTTATCCTATCAAACAAAGCTGAAGAGATAATGATAGTGTAGAAGTACTTTTTGATTAGTAACAGAATATAAGTATCTTTTTAACCATATTTTTCATTCAGTCACTAATATATCTGTACATCCTCCACACTTGCAGCCATTTGCACAGCTCTGATAGTAATCTACAGAGCAGATATAAAAAATTTAGAGGAGATGTTTTCCATTTGGATATTCCTTTACCATTAGCGTGTTAATAACACTGTTCCTTGGCCTCAGAAAAAGAATTCAGACTGACAGTTAGAGGAAGACAGGGACAGTTTCAATGTCAGCCTGGAAAGGGTGAGGAATTAATGACATGGGTGAACCTAATTTGTATTTCTATTTTTAAAGTCTTCCATTAGACTATCTCAGGAAAATGTGTAATTAACAGCAAAACAATGACCAGGATTTGAAATCACTTATAGCAAATTACTAAAAAGACCAACTTCTCAGCAGAGCAAGGAGTCATTTCAGAATTACTGTAAACTGTTCTGTTTCAGATCAATTTATATTTTAACTGCACAATCCTAATAGGCTGCATTCATGATGATACTAGTAATTGTACAGTCACTCAGTGGTTCTCTTGTGGAAGCTTTTACTTGAAGCCTTCTTTGAAGTTTTTTTGCATTGCCAATACATAAACAAAAGGTATTATACTAATTAATATTCAGTCAAGCCTTGTTAGACAGACATATTTTATTCTATACTTCATCTTCATTTCTCTTAAACCTGTCTGTAAATCTGATGCATTTGTTTAGGAGATTTTATCTAGATTTTGCAAACCATCTATCTCATATTCAGGTTAAAACAATTTTGTGAAGGGTATAGGCTAAATTATCTGCTGTTTGGCTGTTTGTAATCTCCCCCTATACAGACTGCCTATGATTTTTCCAGAGGTAGAGCAACTGTATTTCTTATCTACTTTTCACATACTCATTGCAAATAAAGGTCTAAGTAGTAGTCGAGAAACAAACTATATGTGATCCAAGTAAGAACCCTAGCAGAATTAATTTGTGTAACTCACTGTTTCCTCCAGTACTCCCCCAAGATGAACTTTTGTGGTGAAAACTTGCACAGCTGAAGTTTTTCAAAGAATTGATCTGTTGTGATACCCTAGTGTCTGGCTTGCCTGTGGTTTCATTGCCATTATTCTCCAATTCTTTCATTGCAGCAATGAACTATTAATTTTCCTGAAACAGAGAAAACAGGAGTGGATTGAATAAGTTTTCCATGTAGTAAAATGTTCTGATCCCAAGGTGAAGCAGTTCCATGTTTTCAGGGTAATGTTCCAGAGACCTTGGAAAAAGCAGATATGAAATTTCTGCTCATTCATGTTGACTTATGTCCCAAAGTACTAAAAAAAACTATGAACATGTCAACAACATTTTATTTCAAAGCTCTACATGGAACTTTTCATTTCTTTCAGTATATGAAGAAAAATGAACATCACCTAAAAGATCAGAGGAACTGAAGGTAACCTTCTAAAAGCAAATGTAGAAGGTGCTTGTGGCACTCCGTTTCATTCAGCAATATGCAATCCACAAAATGCTAGCTTTCAATAATATCTTTAGTGCAAGACTGAGTACAGATGGGCAGTAATAAGAAAGTAGCTCCCAAGTCGGTAGTGAAATCACCTCAATATAATGTAGGCCATGATGTGCTAAGCACCTTTTAGACACATTTTAAACAGGAGTTGGGTAAGACCCAATAATTTCATGTGGAGGGTGTTTATGATTTGAATTAAAGTTCTTGAAAGAGAGAAATCAGTTTTCTTTACATCAATAGATCAGAGCTTCACTTCCTAAGAATCAAAATATATTTTAAAAAAAGATACAAGCCCTCAAACTCCCACATATTTGGACCATACTATTTTACATCACTTCATACACCTAATGTGCTTGAAGCAGAGTGGCTGTGTGAGGCACCAGTTAAGGATTTCACTGTTAGAAGTAGCCCCTTGTGAAAGGAATACGCCTGTTGGTACTTAGGCAATTCATTTGCTGGACTTTGGCAGCATTAGCAAAATTATAGAGGATCTGTCAACAGAAATGGTGTCAGTGGTGACAAGACAAAAAAGTGAAGGAAGCAAAAAAAACCCTGATACCAAAAGAGATATTTCAACTGCAATAATTAACAACTATTCTTTCATTAGAAAAATACAAGAACAGTAAAATAAAAGTGATTCAAATCACTCTTAACAAAAGTTCCATTTAAATTTAAGGGTGAATCAGCAATGAACAGAGAGTCATGAGACAATACACAATAGCTTGATTTAGACAAGTATCTCAAACTGTGCCTGAACATCTCAGCAGATTCATCAAATTGGCATGGGATTCTCACAATTGTAGGATTTCTCCTAAGTCATGTGTATTTGTCTGCTGTAGCATTCGCAGCAGCCCTTCAGAAATAATTTTGATAGAGCTCTTATACATGTTTTGAAAAGTAAAGATTCAATTCTTACTTCATACAGTGGGAAATGACAAGTAACACTTTTGAGTCTCCATGAGTTCTACAGATGTCAAACATGGAGTAGAACAGATAGGACATCTGTAAAGAAAATTTAATACATAATCAAAAAATAAGTGTCTAGCAATATCAGAACATCCATTGCTGATCTAGAGTCAAATCAGATATAGTTCTCAAAGTACTTTTTAAAAATAACTTATTTTTAGTGATGCTTAACATTTAATAAGCAGATTTTCTTTGAACTAATGTGATTTTATAAAGATTTATCTTTAAATGTATATTTTGATTTATTTTAAAAAAAGTCCCTCAAGGCGAATTTATACAATTCTGAAATTAGATTCCACTTAACATTATACTGCCAGCAACTGCCTGAAAAGGGAGGGAATGTAAATTTATAACTGCAAGCCCATGCTATAACAACTTAAACACAAGGGTAACATTCAACCCATTATATTGGGAAGGCTATAAACAAAACCTCATCACGGCTAATGTGCAACCATCAAAAGACAATGAACAGATGGGCTTTCCATAGCCCCACAGAGGCTAGCACAGTCTGAAGCTCTTGTTGGAATTTTGGAAGGCTGGACATCAGCAACACCTTACCACAAAATCTCCTGTGGGAACCGTTCCGGCAGAGAAGAAAAATATCATTTGGCTCACCTAAACAAGGTGTATAATAATTGAGGCAGTTGTACCCAGAGTGGCCTTGGTACGTAACCAGGTATTAAGGCCTGTTGCTGAAATACAGTTTCTGTTAAGACTATCTTCTGTTGTAATATTTCCTGTTTGTTGGTCCAACATTTGTAATTCTGAAATGTGAAATCTAATTATCAGTCTTACCACAGTTTTTATTCACAAACTTTAGAGAACTCTCTTTAAGGGAGACTGCATCCCTTGGATTCCATGTATGACATGGGCAGAATTGTAATATTAAAAAATCAATTTTCTCTTTGCCAGCATTGCCTAGAACTGGATAAGGTATGGCATTTTCTGGGAAGCCTTCAGTTTTATCACAAAACTGAGAGTTTTGACATTTGACCCCAAGTTATTGTCCCATATGCCTGAATGCTCTAGTAGCAAGCTGCTACAGAAGTTTTCATTTGAACTTGTTCATTAAGCATGTTTTCTACTGGGACTGATCCATAGCTGAGTCAAATTACTTTAAACCTATGTGTCAGAGGAGAATTGAGTGACACGAACACAAATCATAATGTCTTTAGAGGTTAAAATACAAATTCAGTGCCAGAAATTATATATATATATATATATATATATATATAATGTATATATATGTGTGTGTATGTACATCTACATATTTATACACAAATGTAGGATCATCTCTTTCCTAGTTAAGCCTTTCTGTGGTCTTAGGGCCAGAAAACTGTCAGCTGGTTATTCCCCACTGAAGAATAATCTCCTGGTAATTTGCGTATAGTGTGTGGGAGATCAAATTCAGAAAAAGAAATCAAGCAAATTACTATTATTTTTAATGAATTTGTGAAAGGTCTTAATTCCTCAGGCTTCAAAAGATTACAATCCAACTCTTTTATCCTGTGGTCAAGTATTTCTGATGGATTATGACACTTTAATTAATAAGCAGCTTGCCTTAGGCAGAATTGTGAAACTGCATACTCTGTTGTTTTTGGCTTCTTAAAGATTCCCAGCTAAAGCTGGAAGGAGATCTAGGACTGTGGTCCATTTTGTCCATTATCAGTCATAAAGAAGATTCTGCAAACTATTTTTCACAGATCATGATGGGAGTTACAAACTATTCAGTATGTTTGAGAAGACTGGACATCTAAAACATTGTCTCCTTTAGGAGTGCAAAATCCCTCCCTCAGAGCTGAAGAATACCTTCTAGTAGCTTAAGCCAACAATAAACTCCATTTCCTTTACTCTTCCCTTCTTTGTACTGTAGTGTCTATAGGAGTTTCCTTGCAAAGAAAGAGTCAAATAAAAGAAACTCACAAAATATCAAGACCTCAAACCTTGCATTCCTCATGACCATTTACCTTGATTCCATAGGAGGAAAGTGCTGGAAGACTCTAGTGTTCTTGTCATGGAATTTATAACTATAATTCCAAAGGCTTTGGACTACACAGGGATCAATACAGTTATTAGGACAAAAAATGTTCAGTCTCCAAACTTGAAATCCCACACAGTTAATGGAAGATGCTTTTTAGAACCAAAACAAAGGCAGGGAGGAAATCCATTTATATCACACATATTTCCATACCATGGCTTTGAGTAAGATGTCTTATAGAAATGTGGGGAGGAGGCAGGGATGGACTGCAGTATTTTAATGCTGCCTTTTAATTTATTTGTATTATATTAATATATATAAACCATTCTAACACTTTTCACCATTTTACAAAAAAGTGTAAAGTTCAAAAACATAATGTTAAATATTAAAAAAAATAATTTTAACAAACTTTTATTGCAGACTCACACACAAAACAAAGATTCTAACCCAGGGAAAATATTACCTAGAGGCAGTAGGACCAGTGAGAAGTGTGAGTACTGTGCCCAAAACTAGCAGTTTACTGATCTGCATGAGGTCACAATAGAAGTTTAACATTAATACTAAATTAGTCATGTCATTTATTCTGATCATCTTTGAGATATACATACAAATCATAATATGTTACATTCTGATGAACCCGTAAAATGAAACCAGATCATTTGAACAATCCATCATATTAAGAGAAGGATATATTTGTTGTTCTACTTTCTTGTTTCCAAGAATGTAAAAAATGCATTTTTAGTCTTTTTTTTTTTTTTTTTTTTGGTTTAGTGGAATTACATTCTTCTCCATATACTTAAAGGCAAAATAAATACCCAAATAATTCAAAGCCTCAAAGTCTTCATGCCAATGATCTGATTAGTTATAAACTGATAGAAACAGATCTCTTTTTAAAACAACATTATAAAATATTACGGTGTAACATGTAAAAAACTTCAAGTGAGTTTCAAGTCCTATACTGGCTGTGAGTCCCACTGAAAATCTCATTAACTATATTTTCAATGAATTTGATCCATGAAGTCTGTTATAAATAGGCCCAGCAAAGTCATTTTCAGATGAAAGTGTTTCTCTTGATGTGATTAATTTTTAAGATGGGTCTCTGTAAGTGCAAAGCTTTCAAGTTACCAGAATCTTCTACAGCACACAATCCATTCCACATTTCCAAAGATTTATTTATTTAAAATTCTTTTTTTCCTTTCTTCCTAGCTGGTTATATTTTCTTCAATAAAAGCTACTTTAAAGTCATACTTAAAAGTGTCAAAGTCCTGTCTTTTTAGTGACTCTTTTTCTGTCTGATATATTGCACTAAGCAGCACACTGGGAACACTTCAAATCACTTAGGAACACAGAAATCATTTTGTCAGTGAGGAGTTAACACTGTTCAAGTTTTTACTAAAAATTAAAAAAGAGTCAAAATTCTTTACCTAACCCCAAAATGTTTTCCTGGAGTACTCAAAAGTGCCTTTCTTATGTCTTTTCTAATGATTGTTTATGTTAGTTATATTGTAATCACTCAATTTTCTTCTGGTTTCTATAATTACAACATGCAGAAATTGATTATAGAGTTTGACACACATAATCTAATCTTAATTACAGTGTGTTTACAAATATGCTGACATATTTTGCATTTATAACAATTAGCAAATTTATCCTTATTGAAGACCTCCCCCGACCAATACTTTCATGCTCACCACTGAGTCACATTTCTTCCTGAATTTCACCCTGCTCTATTCAGTCCCACAGTGTCTCACAGCAACACCAAGCAGCCTTTCTCAGCCCGGACACACTCCATTTCCAGACATCTGAATCTAAGGAAAAGGAGGGCTTTGATTCAGTAAAACCAACATCAGGTAGAACTACAGAAAAATGGTGATATTTACACTCTGTCTCTACCCTTCACTTTTAAAGAGTAAATGATCTCAGGAGCCTTTGTGGACACATACAGAGTAAGAGTTATTTTAACTTGTCTCTGGTATGACAGATGAGAAGATGTTACTCCTTCCCATGGCAGAGCACTCACTGTTAATTGTCTAGCTTGTTAGGATGCAGCCAAAGGCTACATACAAAACTTCCTTTTCCTCAAGTCTCTCTTCTTCACCAAGTCTTTCCATAATGAAGCAGCATCCCCCGCTCCTGTCAGCTCTGGTGCTCAGCTACAACTGCCTCTGCACTGAACACAGGGGACCCTTGCTTTGCTTCACAAACAACTTTGGTGTTTCTTCAACAATTGTTTTAAAACCTTTCTGCCTGTTCTGTCTGATATTTACGTTCACTCTTTATGAAATAGGAGTGAATCTGCACAGAAAATATTGAGAAATATTGTCCTTCTCCAAAATGTACATGAAAAATGTGCATGTCTGTAATCTCAGCAATGTGTACACTCAGCAAAAAGCAAGATTTTCTTTTGAGAGGAGGAAATCTACCAAGGAGTTGCTTAAGTGCTCCCTATTCTTCTTGAGTATAGGTAAGCCAGAATGCAAGAGAAGTTCTCTACATTTTAGTAAATACTATCTTCCCTGAAGTTTTGTACCTTGTCTGAGGGGGTTGAAGGGGACAGCTATGATCTATCAAGGTTCTCTCCTCTGGTGCCTGCTTTGCCATCCAACACCAGTGTCTGCATGTGCCTAAATGAGAAGCATGGGGAAGCTAAGGTGCTTTAGGAAATGCAGTTTTGTTGAAGGAAGAAAGAAACCATATGGCAGCCATTTCTATGGCCTTACAGTTTGTAAGCTTATACAACACATATTTTTGTGTAGCTGAACCCTTTCAAGCTGCTTCCCATGTTAGGGAAAAGAATGACCAGAAAAATTTCTTTTAGTGAGGTTGGGAAGGCCTGCATCATTTGAAAGAAGGAAAAGGAGCTCCAGCTCCAAACACTGAATACAAAACTTGAAAAACAAACAGTAGGAAAATCCTTTAGTTTTTTAGGTTACCACCTCAAGGGAGTTTTGGTTTATTTATGATAAACTAATAAACGAATCTATTTCTTTTTTCCACAATTTCTGCACAACATATATAGCCAGAGATCTCTAATCTGAAGTTATAAACAATAGCTAGTTGTTATTTGATCCACTCAGGTATGACTTTTCTTTGTCTCCTCAAGTAAATTCAATTTCTTCACCTGAGCTGCAGTCTCCAGCTTTGCACCAGCACTTAAGGAGTTATAAAAATCAAAGACTTTTCATTTTGGAGACTGGTTTCACTAAGCAGTTAGTCACTATGAGTCAAGTCAGAAACCTTTTTAGAGAGAGAGAGAGACAGCAGGCAGACCTTTTGCTGCTAGGCTGACTGTCCACTTGCAGAGAAGAAAGAAGTGTCTCGTCTCCTTATACTCCTCAGGTGGTAAGTTACCACTGAGAGGATGTGAAGAGATGAAACTCTCCTTTCCTGATCTTTGGCTTTATTCAGGAAATAGACGAAGAAGAAGAGCTACAGCAAAACTTCCATAAATCATACATAAGTCCCTTCAAAAAGGTCAAGTAACAAAATGTGAAGGGGGCAAATATGAGGGGATGGGAGTGGAGTTCTGATGTTTCCTCAGAAGACTGGTCTAAATGGTGGCAAGCTTATGGCACAGGATGTACTGTTGTATTTTTACATTAAAAATAGAAGGAAGTCATTCTGGGCGTGTGAGGAAGGTCTGATATTAGTGATGTGTTTCTCCCCAAAACCATCCCAGTTTAATTCTTAAACTCAGGTCTGAGAGTTTCTTTTTTTCCCATCACTGCTTGTGTTCACGTAACCAGTCTTTAAATAAAACTTATTATTAACTTTAAAAATCTGAAAGGTTATTTAAGTCATTAAATTCTGTACAAAAGTTTAATCGATTTCTAAATAATAAATCAACTCTGGGTGCTCTTAATAATCTTGGTGTAACACATTTCAATCCAGAAGCACTACAAAGTATTTATCTTTAATGAATAATAAATGAGACATTGGTATTGACTGAACAAATGATTAAATGTTCAATCAGTAAGAGAACATGGGAATAATTTTTAATTATTAATAAACTACAGATTTTGCTTGTCAAGTGCTATCATCTTTTTGCATGAATGACTTCTCTTAGCTGTCATCATAGGGCAGATGAATACAGGAGCTCATATTGGACACCATCTGTCTCAGAAAGAAGAGTTGTTTCACAAGATACTAGGGGTCTTACAAACTCTTTTTTTTTTTCCAGTGCAGTCTTTGGTTCTGAAATCCTGCTGTAATACATAATCATATTTGTTAGAAGAAAAAGGCAGTCACTGGGAGCCATGAAAACTGATGGTCATCTGGCCAGCCTGATAGACAGTTTGATCTGCTGTGTTTCTTCTGCAGCTCTTTCACTGGCTGCAGTTCTTATGGTTCCCTAGAGAGTTTTTCACAGAAAGATTTCATGAGAAGTTCTGAAATTGCCTGAAGAAGGCTATCACCAAAAATATCCCTAAATAAGGGGTTTATTTACTCTACTGGCTACCCTGAGGACTATAAAATCACCCATGAGTTACTTGAGCAGAGCACTGTGGTCATTGTCTGTATCTAAACCAACGGACCTTTTGGAACAGCTCATCCTTCTGTTCTCCCAAAGCTGTACTGTGGCACTACTAAGTCCAAAATCCACACTGGCCCTAGTGCTATCCTCCTCTCCCAAATAAAAGGGATTTTTTTCATTTAGCCAAGGAAAAAAAAGCCTCTGCATGCTCTAGCTCAGACCAACACCTTCAGAAGCGGATGAGCAAAGGCCCTGCACCTTGAACTGTACCATAATAAACAGCTGTCCCTCGATGCACATGGGTCCCTAGTGGGCCATGGCAAACCTCTGCTTACTGTAAAGAAAGAGTTTGTATGTGCCTGTTCTTAACTTGCTGTCACTTTCACTCAGTTATAACAAGTAATGAATACTTTCCATTTGTTCCTTTATATCATGCTGCAGAGTGTCATGTAGCACAGTCTGAGAATTGTATAAAACTCACCATCTGAAATGAGATTGTTCTGACACCCCCAGTCTACAGCAACATTTTTGCTTAGCTGAACTGATAAGAGTGTTGTAACTGGTAACTGTCCTGGAGAGTAGTCTGAAAGTAGATTTATGGTCAAAAGCAAGCCTGTCCAAAGCAGCTATTCTTACTTGCTAGTGTATGTTTGAATCATCTGACTTTTTGACTGAACAAGTTTCCTTCTGTTAGATTTGAAGGGCACAACCACTAAGATACAATTAACTGGGTCTTATTTTACCTTATGAATTATTGAATTTTCTCAAACACGTCTCAAACACAAAACCTTCATGAGACCTGGTGAGACAATTTTTTTTTCTAGAATATACTTTCTTTGTTAGAAAACCCCAACCTTTAGCACGAATATGCCAATTTGATTGGCACTTTCTTAAGGAAAAGTGAAAAAACATTCTTCATAAGGGAAATTGTCTTATTCTAATCTTTTTGGAACAAGAGTTTTCTCCTTTTTCTTTTTTAATATTGAAGTGACCTTTCATTTTAAGGTTTAATGTTAAAAGAAGTAAAAAGAAAACAAACTTTATAATGAAAAATGTCATTCAAATTGATTTTTTCCCTGTTTCTTGCAATTAGTAATGGAAGACAGATAACCAAGAGAGAAAATAACTGTATCACATACTTCTAGCACTCTATTATACTTACAATTACAGTCTGAAAGGTCTCGCCCACTGTTCCTTGAACACCAAAAGCCTGAGAACACTACAGAGCATTCAAGGAAAGGCAATATTGTCACAGGGATCACACATGGGAAAATCTGGTTCTGTTCCCAGGCCTCTCATTGTCTCTGAGCCTGACTATAGGGAGGACAGACGACTTCCCACATTTCCACAAATCTAACCCAGAAGTACTGATATAACTCTACTTTTAAGAAATATTTTTACTTTATACATATGTCAGACTTCTAATAAGTCTGCTGTGAATTTTATCAAATGAGATGCATTAAAATTCATATTATTTTACCAAATGTGATATAGTTAAGCATCCACAACCAAGCACTGTACCAAGAGGCATGATACTTAGTCTTTGAGGATTTATGCTGAAATAATTATGAGCTGTGGGGCTGATGACATTCTGCAATTCACTCGCAGTTATATAGAACAGAGGTAAAAGGAAGAAGGTCATCACATTTCAGAAACCCTTAGAATTGTTTGGGATTTTTATGTAGTAAAGACTGCAGAGAATGGGAAAGCTACACAGAAAGATACATTTAAAATGAACCTTCACCTCCATTTTCATTCTTCTTGGAGTTTTCATAAAACTCAGTCCATTGAACTTGTGCCAGAAAAATGGATTCGTGAAACTTGAGTCTGATTTTAAATCCTCATTTTTAAGGATTTATTTTTCTATACTTGTGTAAATGTAGAACCGACAAGGGTGAAGAACTGAACTTAAACTCTCCTTTGAAGTGTCAGTCACAGAAGATGTGGGCCAGTGAGCTTCCAAGCAGACTCATCCCAGTTTCAGATCAATGGGACCAGCTCAAATGTCAAGAGCTATTCCTTTTTGAAGGCCACAAGAGCTACCTGTCCCTGCTTGTCTCTCTTTATGTCTCCAAATTTACAGAGTCCCCTAAAGACATTGGCTGGACTTGATTTGGGGGAAGTGTCATCTTGACAACGCACTTCAAAAATTCAGCAAATCTGGTTGTTTTCCTTGCTGAAGTGAAATCCTACGAGCCCTTTTACAGAGTTCTGTGCTAGGAAGGAACTCAGTCGAACAAAATGGAACTTCCTTTATCTGCTCAGGGCAACTAAAGCAGAGCTTAACATTTTTTGTGCAATCATTTTGGATCTGCGTGTCTCATACATAATAAAAACTTTCCTGGTGTATCCACGGGAACTACATATGGCCTCAAAAAGCCATATGTAGGAATGATTCTGTTGTAGACAATGTTTTGGTAGCCAATCTCCTGATGATATATCACAATCTCTCTACCACACTAACATACCAGAATTAATATGAGAAAACTGAGAGAAAAAAAAGTTGAATGCATTCATCAGGCAAAATTAAGTTCAATTCTTAAACATGTTGTAATGTTTCCTTTGATAAGCCTTTCTGAAAATTAGAATTAGGAAACAGAGGTCTAGAAATGTAATAATACTTTGGCAACATTGATTTCTCATATATACATTTCCAATAAACTGAGTACATTGGTCAATGAATGCAAAAGACAGCAGGCTATATATAGCTATATGTAATACTTAAAAAGCTAAAAAAGACACTACTTTCATAAAGTTTATCTCCACCGATTTTATCTTTGCTAATACTGGCCATTTCCATGGCCAAACTAACTGTTTGTAGCAGTCCAGTTCTTTGTTAATAGCATCCATGGTCTTTTGGTTTGGTTTGCTCTTGAGAAACAAGGTGGTTCAGTTGTTATTTTATTCATGTTTTGCAGTTTCAGCTTAAAAAATTTAACACAAGATCAAGTTTTCTAACAAGCACAATAGTTTGAGTGAAGAGCTTTTTTTTTCTACACAAAGTGTTTGCTTCAGAAATTACATTTTATTTATGATAACCTTATGGATTAGTTCTATTTATTAAATAAAATATTGGAAGGTGTTCTGTCAGATGATCCTGAGGTAAAAAAAACCTTTTTACATCTCACATATTTTAATTATTTCATATATGCCTTGTTTAAAATAATAATACAAAAGGTAAACTATCAGAGTTTTCTCAGATAGTTTGAGAAAAGGAAAACAAAAACAAAAACAAAAACAAAAACAAAAAAAACCAGAGCTGAAGTACATGAAAGAAAATTTCTAGGAAATAACATAAATTGTAATAGGGTCATAAAGAAAGGATGCTAAAAGATAAATATAAAGCTAATGAAAGGCGAAATTTTTTTACACATGGTACATCATTAACCTGTGGAACTTGCTACTACAGGATATAATTGAGGTTAAGAGCTTAAACGGAATTAATAAAGAATTATACATTTACATGCATAATGAGAACCGCGACATGATAAAAATTTACTAGAATGTAAACCTTCGTACCTCAGGGCAGAAGTTAACTGCTAAAAGGTAGAAGCCTGAATGCTTCTTACAATGTTTTATGACAAACGTATTCTGATTAAAACCTAGGGTTTTTTATTGTATATTCTACTGGTATACTACACTGACTTTCCTTTGTATTTGTCTGCACTTTTATTCTGCTAGTTGTGCCACTGATTTCCAGGGAGTGGTAAACCTTCAGTAATCTTAGTTTCTCCTAATGTCCCTCTTGGTATGCAGAGAGAGAAAGAGCTCATTTTAACATACACTTTCAAATCTAATTTGCAGCACTTTTGTAGTCCCTGCTGTATCATTATAGTGATATCTAAATCTAATGCACACTTGAGAAAGGAGGTGTAAAGAGCTGGTAACAGCAGTGGGCAAGGTGGAACAGTGACATGGCCAGGCAAAAGACAAAACTGGAAAGTGACAAAAATGGCCCAGAAAAGCTATTTTTGGACAAGGGGAGCTAAAAGAGTGGGGACAACATTGAATGGATACTGGCATAAAAGGAAACTTATGTGAAGTTCTGGAGTCATGGATGCCTCAAAAGCTCTTGGACTAAATGAACGATGGGAATAAATGCAGACAAAAATTTGTACAGTGAAAAGATGAAAAATTTTAAAGCTGGAAGTCTCCCCCTCTGAAAATATATGTATGAAAGCATTGGTAAAGCTGCACAGACCAGGTACTACCCCTGTTTTGTCAAGGGATATAGCCTGCAAGACGCATTCCCTAAGAGGCTTTAGGCAGTTGCTATTGCTAAAATAAAGTAGCAAATCAATATATCTGTTTGCCCAGACAAAAATTGAGAACCTACATGACATAAAAAAAAGAGGTCCTTTGCCAAGTCAAGTCAGGTCCTAATAGATCTGGAGAAGCAAATCCTAGACTATGACTGTGCTCTGTGAAGGAGGAAGAATTTTATGTCATGCAGTGATGGTTCCTGGAAGCCTTGCAGATGAAAATTTAGGTTAGTGTTCCCTGAAGATGTGGCAAACATTAGGCTACATTGTTAAAGTTCTCATTGCTAGCATGACAACTACATGTGGTTATCTAGAAAACTTACTTTGTAAAGAATTTTCTAAATAAACTCCGATCTGATTTATTTCTATATAACACATTGAAGGTAGTTCAAAGAGGGGATGATGAAGATCTCATTTTTAAGCTTGTGACCAGAAATACTACATCATTAAAAAGCAAAGGAGTTGTGATGAAAGGAGATCCCTGAACACCTTGCTGAAGAATTAGTGACTGCAACCATGGTGAATCCAATACAACTCAGCCATGCCTGCTGGGCAGGGGTATCTCCAGAGGGAGTTAGATGGTGCCTGAAACATCTGGCCAGGAGAGAGCATCATTACAAAGGGAAAGACACCCTATGGAGGTTTAGAAACTGAGTACTGAAAAAATGTCTGCAATGCAGAATATTAGTATTTAAAGATGTTATCTACATTTATCACATTTGTCACTTGCCATTAATTTAAATTCCCTTTATGCATCTGTTCAGGAAATAATTAGAATTTTATGCTGCAGTAAATATGCTTGTTCATCCATTAGTGCAAAGTAGAAGATTAATTGCAGTACAATGGGAATCAGGACTACCACATTCAGAGCTACAGCAACCAGGGTGACAGCTGTGCTGCCCACATACTTTGCCTCAGTAAGCTTCAAAGCTTCAAACCCAGGTATAGATGAGAAAATAATTAAACTCCTGACAAGGTAGGGCTATCCCTGTATTTATGTGTGCAACCAGACAGACAACCAGCAGAACAACAAAAGATCACACAGACACTAAGGAAATAACTGTCCCAAAAGTTCTGTTAATTATCTATTCAGCAATTTTTATACACATTTTTATATGCAAATATTCATATTTTGTGTAAATCATTACACTTTATAGAAAAATAACCTGAGCTCTCTTTAAATATTTGTGGTAAAATTCCAAACTCTGCTAAGATATCGTAAGGCTATATTAATTTGCCAATAAAACTCTAGAAGGCTGAAAAAAAATCATAGCTGCCAATAGCTGAAAATGGCACTGTAAAATGAAAGCCAAGGCCAAAGATAATGGAGTTGGAGAAAAGAGATGTAGGCAGCAGAAAAACACTGTAAAACTTCCCTGCCTCTCTGTGTCTGGCTCAAGACAAAGGAACAGTGTGGTGATGGACCTATCCCCCACCACTCTTCAGTTCTGTTCAGTTCAGGTGTTTATGAACATTGTCCTGGGTATACAAACCAAAGAAACAGGAGATTACTCCTTTCCCCAAAGAAAACATCAATCACTTACCCAAAAGTTCATCCTAGATGAGGATCTTTGTAATGGCATTTGTTTGTGGAGATTGACTAAACACACTGATAAATGCAGGGAGAATGTCTAATCCCAACAAAATAATCATATGTGATTAGCCAGGGGGGGTGTACAATTAAAAACCCAGTTTTGTAACTGGATGATTCATATCATTTTAGTGCATTATATCAAATAATCTGCAGATGAGGTGAGTTTTGGCTTATTACAAGTTAGGATCTTTAGAGATATTTTCTGATATTCATAATGAGTAAAAATCAAATATAAATTGGCAGGATTCTTACAGGCTTGGCAGCTGGAAATCAGCTGTTAAACTCAAAGTACATTTAGTCTTTTGTGGCCGCTTAGTGGCCCCATTTCCCTGACTAAAGATAAAGCATTTTTACTGCCACAACTTGCTTGAATAATTTTTTGCAAACAGTGCAAAATCCTCTTTATTTAAATTTGTTGGTTGACTCACTTTGTGGCATGTAGCTGGGGACAAGAGCAAAGAAGACACTGCTTAAATTCAAAAGTAGCCATATGCTTTGCTTTTAAAGTGGATTAATGTTTCAGAGATGGGTGCAACTGTCAAAAGGAGATTCAAGTTATTTCATGTCTTACACATTTCTGGTTTATTTTTTTCTTAAGAATGATATGTGCTTGACACATTTGTCTATGCTGCTAATCTAGTGCAACTATCAGAGACTAAAAAAATAAAATAATGAAACATGTAAAAAGAGCACTGAAACAACCTAATCCAATTGACTTTGTTGTGGTAAATTTAGGTCTAAACAAGGATTTATTTTATGTGAATAAAAGACCCTAGATATAGACTGCTGTGAAGAACCTGCACAACACAATATGTAAAATGTCATCCTAACAAAAGTATTTCTTGCCTAGAATAGAGAAAAATGGTTTACAAAAGAAATCACAGAAAGATAAGTAATTGTCTATCAGGGCACATAGGCTGAAAACCCAGCTTGAGCCTCATGATGAAGACTGGTATTATAGATACCCATTGAACTGATGGGTAACAAGATCTGCCCCAAAAGGACACTTGACCATTCCAGATTGTATCTTAAGGTATTTCTTATTCCTGTGCTGTAGTTTCTCATTCATTCTGTAAATTAAGTTTTCCCATAGCTCATCTTCAATAACTGCTATCAGAAAAATGGATTTTCTTTTCCAGGGTGTGTTGCAGTGTTTAAATCTCTTTGGTCAATCTCTATATTATTATTCAGGATGTTAATATTGGCTGATCTTTCTCTATTTGATTATCTTTATAAGTCATCTCTCTCCCCCTCTCCCAATGAATGAAATTAGGAATGCCTTTTTTTCTCCTCCTATAACTATTTATGAGCATGGCAGATAGATTTCTGTGGGGCTTAAGCAGAAGCAATCTTTTGCACTCATATGCAGCACCTCCCACAGCAAATTTGTGTTACCATGTGTAACTTCTTACAACTGTTTCTAAAGTAGCCATGCAAAAAGAAGGGCAAGGAGACAGAGTATATCTATTTAAAACAGAGTTCTTTTGTATTGCAAATAGAGTTATCTAACAGATCAGTTGGCATGAAAATGCACCACAATTCCATGTGTTTTGTGGGAAGATGCAGCCTGGAGGAATGTTATTAGGAGCAAATATTACTGTTTCACACATGAAGTGAGGTACTCAGCACTTTACCCTTCCGACAACTCCTTCCCCCATAATGTTGCCAGAGTAAAGCTGTGAACTAATAAGGACTGCCCACAAATTATGGGTCTAGTGACTGAAAACACTGCACTTAATTCCAGTACTTGAGGTTTGGCTGCAAACAACTATTTCCAAGAGCAATCTAGAACTGCTATGTGTAATGAAGAAATAGATAGGACGACAAGTCCCAAAGTTGAGACCATATGGAGACAGGCAGAAGAAGCAGCAGAAGAGAATGTTCCTTTTGCACATTATTCTGACACTCTTTCTTGCTATGAAGATTCCTCACAACACAGAAAAATCAGATTTGCATGATTAGTTTTCTTTATAATACTTAGAGCTTAAAATTACAACCCTTTTATTGATTTTAAAGGCCAGTAAAATACAGTTTTATAATCTGAATTCTACCTTCTGTCTAATGGCCCAGAGAATTCCATCCAGTCACTCTTGATTGCAGGATCATAACTCATGCCTTCTTCAAAGAGGTAAAGAATGGACAATTTTCCAAAGTAATATTTTGCAATGGGTAATTACCCTTACAGCTAAAGATGCAGGCCATATTTCCAATGTTAATTCTTAAAATTACAGACATAATTTTTTGCTACATAAGTCTTCAATATACTGTAGACCTTCATCAATATCTAATAGGTTTTTTTGTGAAGATGCAATATAATTATTTATCAACTCTTATTTTTTCTCTAATAAAATAAATGAACACATTTATTCTATTCCTGTCATTCTTCAACTTCTGTATTTTCTTCACTCTTTCTGTCTGCCTTTCTTTTAAAAAGACATTTCATGATTTATAAGCACTTTTAAGTATAAATAATAAAGGAATTTTCTTTGATTAATTACTCTTTCGTGCGTATCCAAAATTTATGTTTTCCCTTTTGTGCAATAACCTTACGGTAAGAAACATTCTAAAAGCCATACAAATTTAAATTGCTGATTTCTGTCACTATTAGTATGAACAGTTTTAGACACTAAACATATTATCACAACCTGCATCATATATTAAACTCTTTTGAGTGTGCAGAAAAGGACCAAAAATAATTAGAAAGAGAGTATTGGCTAAAATGTCATAGTAGAACTAAAGTGTGTTTTTTATGAGTAACCTGCAGGATATCTGGCATTGCTCAAAGCATCTTTGATGAGTTCTACTGCAGAAAAAAAAAAATAGATAAATGTGTTGCATAACAGTATTTTTGCTGGAAATTATTCTTGTTTCACAAATTTATATGTGACCCTGATAGAAATATTCTCTCCAAAATTGCTTTCTGAAAAGCTGACTGATAAAGCTGATTTGTTTTCTTTGATTTCATTTTCACCACAGGGAGTACTGGCTACTAATGGAAAGAACATCTGTATGTCCAGTCACGAGCTGTGATTCCCATGGAAAAACAGTTGTGTGGAAGAATTGTTAGCACCCCTTAAGTAAAATACATGCATACTGCTAGAATAGTAGGTTGTGGCTTTATGTTAGTGTTTTGGTCATTTTTTTGAGCAAAATTATTAAGAAAAATGTCTCTGAATAAGCTTGTGGGACTTAAATGTATTACGGAAGAGGGCCTGAGCTTGCTGGAAGTGCTCTGAACAACCCACTACTCTGTAATTCACATGTATGCCATCTGACTTTCAATATATTTTTGTGTGCTTTCTTCTACTCTTCCTTTTTCTTTATTTTCTGCTCCCTAGTTATTGTTCGGCATTCTGCCCACCTTTGTGATGAGAGGTTATTTGTCACTATGTGTGGGAAATTCACCTGCCTGAGCTACATGGAAAAATGCCTCCAGTCCCTCTTCCAGCCAGCTCCCATGAATGAGTCATTCCTAGTTCCAATGTAGCCTGAACTGACAAGAAGAAATTATAATTTATCACTTGACTGACAGAACTAAAATGCATCTAGTTTGTGAGTCTTTCCTTGTCTCCATCTTCTATCCCATGACTTCCCTATGTACAGTTCAGCATCTTGTCTAATGGGACTACTTTGCCTTGCTGAATTCAAGATCAGATCAAGATGACTGCACATAGATTAAGATTTCTCTACATAGAAAAACATTGTTATATAAAGCCTTATTGGTCATGAAAGAGTTTCAGGATCTGCATGGCTCATGCACTCAATTATGCTCAGTTATTCAGTTTTGGTTAACAGGATTCCACAGAGTTGTCATTCACATCGGGTCTCAAAGTCCATAATTACAAACCCCAGATTATGCCATTGTATTTATCTACTGCCTTATGCACACTACAGCAGGAAGATCTACTGTTAAATATCATGGTAACTGCTTTGAAAAGGAATTCTGAGGTAGATGCAAAATCATTTTTTTTAACTGACTGCCCACTAATACGAACATTACAGTTAATGTGTTTTCAATCATCCTTATTAAAGGCAGAAGTTCTCCCCTTCTATAGATTGGTATTACATCTTCTCCTTCAGAGGCTCTCAGTGCCAAGAGAGAAGAATGGGATAAAGGGATATTTATCTCCTGCCTTCATTGCCTTGTGTTTTGCCACGGCACTTCAGTCCTAGACAAGGCCAAGACGGTTTGCAATCCCACATGTAATTATAATGGATTGTAATGCTGCAAGAAATGTCACATTACCAATAATGGTGCCTGTAAAAGTTTATTTGAGGCTTTTAATTTCAAACATCAAAAAGAATTACAGTAAAGTGTCATTTTCCATACTATATTCAGAGCCACTAGATGGTGGTATGCACCAGACCTGAGGAAAAGTACACAAAGGGACTGATTAATGTGCTCTTTCACTGTCTGAACAGGAGATTTTTCATGCCTCACTTTCCAGTCTTCTTCCAGCCAACCTTTTTCCTATCAGTTGTTTATTTAGAAGGGTGATTGTGACAATTATTAATCTTAGTTGAAGTTTTTTCCCAGCTTATTGACTGAGTTTGCATGACAATAAGATCTCATTTTGAGATAAATCTAAAAAGCCAAGAAGATGATGAAAGGTCAGAGACAACTCACACGCATGCAGTGAAAAGAATAAGAAATAATTATGTGCAGCTTGGCTTTTGAAAACTTTAGTAAGTGTCATTAGATATAAATGTTTTCTCCAGTTTCCGTGATAAAAACTGGATATTAAGTACAGATGATTCAATGACCCATCTTTTTTAATTAATAGGATAGGATGAATATATTCAACATTTTAAGAATTCGTGTTTACAAAGTTCTTCAAATTTAGCTTGTATGTTTCTTCATACTAAGTTATAATATACAAAACTATTTATAGCTAGCAAACATAGCTTTCATTTGGGACATGGATTTTGGTCACTTCTCCTCCAGTCTGAATTCCACCACCACCCAGTTGGAGATTAGGACATCAACACAGCAAATCAATGGTAGAAAAAGAAATTTCAGGACTGAATCCCCAGATACCACAGCTACATGGTGATGTTTTGTTTCCTCAGTCCTTATTTGTCTTTTCTTGCAGCCTATTTTTCCTTATTCCATCTTTGTTTCTGTCAGCCTCCATCTAGCTGTCTTGGAACTGCTATTTGGCTCTGCCAACCCATGTAACATTTCTAGACAGCCTAATAAAAGACCCCAAGTTAGAAGTCTGAACTGCAGAGGACAGCTGTATGCTATCACAGCAGTATAAGAAAATACAGAGATCCACAGTATAATGCACTTTCAATTTCAGAGAGCCATAACACAAGATAAGATGATGAGAAAAATGAAATAAATAATCATGCTATTTTTAGAAAATGCAATGATAGAAAATCACTAATACATTGAAGTGCATTAGACAAATGTCTTGTAACAGTAATCCTGTTGAAGAATAAGTGTCATTTATGCAACTATTTTTAATTATTATTTTCAATCTCAGATGAATTATTTCAAATTAGCAAGATACAAATCAATTGTTGTAAATGACATTTGAAAAATGAGGAGCAAGTCTTAATGGGAACAAAAAGCTTTTATATTAATATAATGATGATTAAGATTCTTAACCTATTCCACACAATTTGTAGGAGAAAAAGCATGTTTGGCATTCAGCCACAAAACATAACTTGTATGAGACACATCTTCCAGAAAATGGAAGATAGAAGAAAGCTCAGCATTGGGAGAAAAAAAACAGTTTTAGTGATGTTGTTGCAGCATAAGTGATGAACTTGCTTGAACCTTTGCCTGTATATTCTTTAATTCTATGGAATAGATTTCTTTGCCCATCTCTCCATTTTAATGATGAGCACTGCCTGGCTGTATAACTGTATTTTGACAGCTATTGATTTGTGGGAAACTGATGGAGCATTGTAGCAAGGAGGTAGCAAAGTTCAATAAGCAATATCATAGCAAGGGAGGATAATTTCATTTTTGTATCAAAACTGATTTTACTAACTACCCCAGACATATTTATACCTACGTACTTCCAGCACTACACATGTGCATCCAAGTAACATTACCAGCAATCATGAAACCAAGATTTTATCCAAGTGATATTTACAGCATTTCTTGTGGTAGGACAGGTGGCAGTGGATGCCAACTAGTAAAACAATTTCTTCTGCTCTTTTTTTAGGTTGACTGCTCCCAAATTAAGGGGTTATTAGTCTCTCTGCTGCTCAAGTCATCAGTGTTCCCCACCTGCCTTGCCCCACCCCTCTCCTAACCTGCCATGTGTTGGCATCCTGATAACTGCTAATGTTGGGATCAAGACCTGCTACTTTTGTTAGTTCTCCCTGCTACTGTTTTCTTCAGCACCTTCAGCCAGTTTTTCGCATTCTCCCTTCATAGTTATCCAACTGTTACCGTTGTCCTCAGAACAGGCTGGGGAACATCAGACTGCCAGGAGGCTGACAGAAAGGAGTGAGGAAGAGAGGCAACAACACATACAGACGTGTCAAGGCTGATGCAAAGTTCTTAATGGACATCAATCCATCCTGATCTTCAGAGAGAACAACTGTTTCACCGAGGTGAATCAGAGGCATACTGTGGTAGAGAGACAAGGCTTGGTGTCAACTTCTTGCAATATCAAGAGCATACACTCTCAGAAGTCTCAAAACGTGAGTTAATTGAACTCTTACCTCTCATAGGTAAGAGTCATGGGTATAATTGACTACAGTGGAATGGTGTATAAAAGCTAACTTCATAAAAATAAATGGGTTTGTAAAGTTTCACTGTATAATCTCTTTGACACAAACCCTCTGCAGTTTTATACTGAATGCAGCAAATAATGGTTCACATTTCTTTTCAGTATTCCTTAATGGAAAAAGTAGTTGGACTGTCATTGGACTACAATGAGGAGTTGTCTAACCCGCACATCCTCCTCTGTAAAAAACCTTATTCCACACTAAATATGACAAGCGTTCACTGTTTTCCTGTCCTGTAAATCCCTGCTGTATTCACAGTTTTTTCAAATGACATAAAAATATGGGTTTGGATTATGTTTTCTCCTTGCAGTGCCAGAATACGCCATGAGGAGCAAAAATGAATCTATCCTTCTTCTCCTGCCTCTTGCTTAACATCATATAGTTAGCTCACTATATAATGAAGAACTAAGGGTCAGCCAGGACAAATCCATGAGCTCTATTTACATCACCAGAATGAGAGAGTAGTAATCTCAGACCTTTAACCAGCTACCATGTTTCCCTTGTTCAAAACAAATTATGACACATCTGTAATGTTAGTTGGAGACAGCCTGACATTGGGTATGTAATACCAAAAGACAAGTAGTTTTGTTCAGTAGTCAAAATAGGGAGATTGGGACTGGGTTTAGTAGATTTTTTACCTGAAAATTTTCTTCTGCACCTATGAAATAGAGAGAGAGGATATTTGAGGTATTATTATGGGAAAATGTGGATAATTTAATGTCTATATTTTTCATATTGAGGCAATTAGACTCAGATGACTCTCTCTTTGTTTATATGAGCATAAAAAATAAAGGCTTAAGGGAAAGAAAAAGGTCATTTTCTTCAACAGTGTGAATTAAAGAAGAAAGAATAAAATTTTGAAGTAGGTACTAGGACAATAACGGGAAAAAATGAATTTCTAATAAATTACAGCCATTACAATTAAGAGTTAGCGTGAATGGTTAATAAATCACATTATAATCTCTAGGATGAGGATGCACTTCTCCTCAAGCAACTAGTTCTGTTGACCCATACAGAATGCTGAAATATTCAGAAAGCTCAAAGTGTACATTTACAAGTTCTTTTTGAACACTTTGTCACCATCCCCTCTTCCTCATCTCAACTAATGGCATAGAGGAATGGCATGAATTATTAAATTGGAATTTGGCTTGCTAAGTAATTGTGTTGTGCTTTTTTCGTTCTTATCTCGTTTTGTAAATGTTTCCCTAGAGTCCTTATTTGGGGGATGTATTTTTGAAAGACTTTTATGCTCAGCCAAGCTGTGGAAGGCATTTTAATTAAACATAAATCACTTTTGCTTGTATGTATTTGTATCAGCTGTGTGGACAAAGATCTCTGTGTGTCAACACAAATATAGAAAAAGCATCATAAAGTAGTAAGGATTGCCCACTTAGCACTGTCTAACAAGGTGCTACTCCACAGCGTCTTAAGGGGCAAGCTGTTAAAGCCTGATTAGCTCCTCAGAATTGTTCACTGACAGGCAGGGTCACCAAGGTAGGAGGGCAATAGCAGTAGCAAAAGGGCAGCAGTTGAAAACCAGACAACCACTCAGGAACAATAGGAAGCAAATGAGCTGCTAGGGTTGGGACTAATACGAAATACTGAAGTCAACCAGTATGCTACATGTGCAGTATAGAGTGGATAGGACAAGATGTTTTTGTGAACACAAGCACCAAGACACCTTAAAAGCACTTGTAGAAATGAGAGATCAACAAAAATTGCAGTCATATTATCTGATATATAGGAAATTGTTTCATATAGCTTTATAGCTGCTAATTTGTCCTGGCTACTTGTGGATGTCTAGCCCAGGTCCACCAGTGCTACTGTGGACTATTCTGGAGTCTAAGAAAATTAAGTGTGTAATTTTTCTGTTTACAATTTATATAAAATATATAAGATCTCCAGTAATCAAATTCAATGAAGTCATCCTACATATAGTTACGTGCAAATTTTCATTAAATAAAGATGATATTCTTTAAGTTTGGCTTATTAAACAACATTTCCCTGTAATTTACTGTTATTTATTTTAATCAAAGTGTAAACCTTTTATAAAATACTTGAAAAAGTGAGCTCTAGCTGAGAACTACTCTGGTTTTCCAGCAAAATAGTTGGTGACTTTGCTTGGTCAAAGTTTTTTGATGCCTGTTAAGAAGACCAGAGTTATCTCACTGAAAAGAAAATTAAGAAAATAAAATGAGAAGGTGAGAGCCATTAGTTAGACTTTTTTTTGATGACTGAAGCATAGATAAAGGGGTAAGGGGATCTGGTTTTATGCTTGGCTGAGCTAACAGTTTCCCATAAGCCCTAGAAAATATTATTTAAAGAAGCTTTCTATTTCTTGGGCATTATGAGATTAAGTTCATCAGGGATTTCAATGCCTTTTGAGATCATATGATTTATAACTTTATAAAAGTGAAAAGTATAATTATAACTTCCAATCATTTTTGAAGTGAAAATAAAACACCTTTTCTCATGCTAAGCCTTTTGACTATGAATTTAAAATGTTCAGTGTTAAAGATGCAGCCTCACCAGGCACTTGCAGGATTAGATCCAGCCTCATTGTACTTTGATGGGGATACCTCTTTCTTTCTGTGGTCCACATTTCTATAAGGTTCTATAAGGTTATAAATGCAAACATTTCTAGCCAGATAGCAGAGACTAACTTGACTTGAACTGAGGCTGTTCATCCAATGATTCCATTTTATCTAGTAAACCATGAGAAAAATAATGTTTGTTACAACTATGATAATATTCACATAGCATGCTCTCAAGCAAACAGTAGATGTGTCTCTACTCTAAAATACCCAGCTCATACTTCTGTCTCCAAACAGAAGAAAGAAATTTATATAGTATTTCTGTTGCTTCTGTAAATATACTGGTCTTCTATTAAAAGAAAAATCACCTTGAACTACAACTACAGGTCCAGTTCAGAAGCAGTCTTGCTTAAAGCATTCCACCCTGTGAAAAGCAATGTGTTGAGTAATTATGCTGAGAAAAATTACTGGAAAGGCTTTACTTAACCTATTAATCATACAGTCAATTGCAGCCAAGTTCTCCAGTTTTTCTAATCCCTCCAGTTCTGCTTACATAGTGCATTCATATGCTTGGGATATTGCCTCTGTGATCTGAAAGTATTCCATCCCTGGTGGGTGCATGCGTGCAAGCATATTCTGGCTTCTGTTCCAAACATTTTGGCAAGATCATAAATGTTAATATTGCATGAGCAGTAGCAGGCTTGGAGGCTGATGACTATTACAGGGCAAAAGCAGGTGGAGTAGGAAAAAGCCTTTATGTACATTGCAGGTAATAAATAATAAAATACAACAAAAATCATAGGAATATTTTGTACAACATTAATGCTTCTTCCTCTTCCTTCTGCCAAATCCACAAGCCCATATGGGCAAAACCAGTCAAGTAAGCTTGGAATTGCCACAGAGTCCCCTCTGAACTCTCCCACGTAAAGAACCATCCTTATTACAGTAATTTTTATAGCTAAAGGAACTCTCTGCTTTAATATGTCATTTCCTCACTGGGTTTCCTCTTATGCTTCTATAAGAAGTTTTAGAATACTGCAAAACAAAACTGTAAGTAGTAGTCAAGTTCTGAATGTTTCTACAAGAAAATTTATTTGCTGTAATAATAACTGTTTATTTTTGGAAGGTATTTTTATACAGCATGTACAGCTCTCTTGAAACATTATCTCCATCTGAACTACCAAAAGCCAGGATAACTGATGCTGTCCCAGAACCAAATGGGCACTTCTTAATCACCATGTGATATAGGAACTTTTTTATTTACCTTTTGTTTTTTTTCAATTTCTCCGCCCATATGTATGCTCCCAAAAAAAAATAACCTGAACTTCTCTGGGAATCATATTTGAAAAGCTGCATTTATATATATTAAAATAAAAGCATTCTTTAGTAATTGTTGACCTTGAGAATGTCAATATTGACTTTAAGAATCCTTTCTGATATTTGAATGTAATATAGAGCAGTTCCCACAAATAATTTCAGCAGCTAATTGCCCTAGAGAATGACTTCTGAGAGGAAAAATGGATTAAAATACTGCTTTGGGTTTTTCATTTAGAGGTTTCACCTAGAGCCAAGTGACCATTCAGAAACTTAGTGAGAAAATAACCTGAGGTAAACACCTTCCCAGAAATATCTGAACACCTACCTGCCTTGTGCTGCAGATCAGATGAATCATATGAAACACAGCTTCTGATAGAAACTGGAGGAGAGGCAGAGAGAGAGAGGAAGGCAGACACCAGCACCAGAGAAAAGAGATTTAGGAAAGTACTGGAGTAAATGTGCTGTGTGACTGCCAGGAATCTGGCAAACAGGCATTTTTGCTCAGCACTGTTACTTCTCTGTCCAGATGACCAATAAATGCCACTTTGCATAACAATATATAACATCCAGATGATACCCAACTGTTTGTAAATGCTTCTGTTTTCTTTGCAGAACTTGGAGGGATCACCAAATACAGGAGCTCAGGTCTAGGAGTTCTAAAAAGTGAACTGGGTGACTCAGGGAGATGTTAAACAGTTTGTGAGTAGAACAAAAAGCACAGGGGTGCAAGTCTCTGACCATCCATGATGTGCAGGAGAAAATAGTCATCTCATGTCTGCCTTTGGCTTCAGGATCATTCTTGGATTCTATGGGTGAGCTGCTCAGGAAGCCTGATAATAAATCAAGGACAGCTTCACTTTAGGGCTTTTTTCTCTGGACACACTGACCTTTTACAGAGTGAACCTGCACATTAATTTCATCATTACGACAGAGTGAGGAGAGTCATAAGGGAAATCAGTGCCAGTCAGGAAAAAAATACATTATTACTTAGCTGCAGTTCTATTCCTCTGTTGCTTCTTGCCAATCTCTGAAATGTAAATCCAATTTGACTGTTTTTCCAGTTAGAGAAAGAAACTAGTACTTTAACCTTTAAGTTAAATATTTTTTCTTCAGACAATTCTAGACTAAGAATATCAAAAAGTTAACATGCCTGAGCACCAAGAACTCAGTCTCAAAACTACAGGGGGACTGATCATCAAGTAGAATAGTACAGCAAGTCTTTCTTTTCCAGTGATTGATTATACACCTTTCTCAGTAATAATATTCTAGCCATAGATCACATGCAGTCTGCCAGAGAACACATGCAATTTATAAATTAAGTGGTCAGTCTTCAACAAATAAAATTAAAGCATGATTTAAAAAAAATTAAAATCAGGGTAAGATGTAAGATTTATTTCTCATCACACACTGAAACCTGAATGTATACTGAGAAATGCAATGCACTCTCCTGATGGTACATAAAACAATGCAGACCAATAATTTCATTGTAGGTATCTATGATTTATAACTTATGGTTTTAAGGGTGGGCAGCCACAAAATTGCACATCACAGTTTTTCTTCCACCTCTGTCAGGAATACTAACAAATTACACCTTTCTGTCTACAAATTTTAGTTAGGTCTGTAAGGAGCAGATACGTGAACACAAAATGGAAGAAGATAAAATGGGCTGAATGATTTCCTATATCTTTAGCCCCGTCATTTCTTCCATTTCTTCCATGTGAAAATTCAAATCCTCAGAGCCTAGGAAAGATGATCTTATGTTGAGAGTGTTTCTGACGGCATTGTTGGTGGACTAATTGACCTCTAGAGGCCCCTTTTCCCTGATCCTGTGATGCAATTCTGTCATTTATTTTCAGGATACTTTTTCTTATCAAAATTGAAAGCAGGTAAGGCTTACAATATGTCCCATTTAATAGGACTAAAGAACTACAATTGTTCCGAAACAAAAACCTTTGGAATGTATTTTCTTTTTACACTTGAAATAATTCACTTATTTTGTTCTCTTCTGTTTAAAATTGTTTTCTATGAGAAGGCCTGGGCAAAAGAACTAAGAGAAATAGATCATCAGTGTCAGTTAATCATTACCACATGACTGTCTGCCAGCAGAAAAGGTGCTGGCAAGTGGCTGCTTAGAATATGAAAAGAAGAAAGAAGAGAACTTCAGCTGAGATGCAGAATTTCATCAGTGGATAACTTGAAATACCAGTCAAGGGTTAGTTGTAGCAAAACTTCTCTAAATATTTTTAAAGAATACATATACTCCAAATATTTTCTAAAATGGGGACAAAGTGTTTATTCTGGAGTCTAGACACAGCAGGGTTAATACAGATGTCTGTTTAGTTTACTCTATCACTGAGATCCCTGATGATGGGCTCAATCAGAGATCATTCTTGATGTATCAGTTAGCTGTGTTAGTTAATGTTAGAGCATAAATCATCATCTAATCTGCTGCAGGGCATGAAAATAGGGATTGAGGGGGTCACAGAGAGGAACCAGCAGTTTGTAGAGAAGTTTGTGTAAGAAGAGCTCTGCATCTTGTAGATCCACAGCCTAGGGAAGTGCTCTATTCTCTGCCAGGATGGTGGGCACTTGTGCCAGAGAAAAAACAAGCGTTTCTACAGAGAAAGGCCCTGAAATGTATGATGCTTCCACCCACACTGGACTGGTAAAGATACTTCAGTACAGATGGTAGGGACCAATGAATCTTTGGTCCCTTTTCTTGGAGAAAATATCAGTATTTGGAAAAGATGTGCACAGGCTGATGGTGTGTTTCAGGATCTGTTTAAATGCTGCACAGCATTAGAGCAGCTGAGGAAATGGCTCAGTGGTTACAGAACTTTGCTCCTGTGGCAGACACCACAGAGAATAAGACACTTTAGACCCCGGTGAGCCACAAAATCATGACTATTCTTCAGTCTTCACCCTCCAGCATCAACCAAAGCCAGATCTGAAGCTTTAATAGCTACAGCATCCCACAAACAAGGACTGCAAAGAGAAACTGTACCAGCAACTCTCAGTGGATACAGCAGGAAGAAAAAAGGAGTGCTGGCAGTGAGTGACTCTGTCAAGGGACACTGAAATGCCCATGTGCCACCCTGATGCTGTTGGGAGAGGTGCTATCCTTGGGGAGCTGAGGCTGCAGTGATGCTGAGAGAGTGTCACACATTGCCATGATCACAGACTGTTCTCCACTGCTGCTCTTTGCTGTGGGCAGGAATTACATTGCAAGCCAGAACTCAGAAAGGCAGAATCAAGGAAGAATACAAAGCCCTGGGGGTTCAAGTGAAAAATTTTGGTGCCCAAGTTATTTTTTCTCCATCTTACCAGTCAGAGTGCAGCCAGAAACAGATATATAATGCAAATCAACTTCTGGTTTTGTGGCTTATGCCATCATGAGAGTTTCTTCTGGTTTTGTGGCTTATGCCATCATGAGAGTTTTGTGTTCTATGTTTCTACAAAAATGACTGGGATCAGAATATTCCCTTTTTTCTTGCATAATACAGTTCTAAAGGCTCAAAGATGGGTGTTAGAATAGGTCTGATTTTGTCATAAGTTGCTGTTTTAGCTCTTGTCATTTCTGGACAGGATACATTTAGAATATCTTTATTTCTTACACAAAACAATTTATTTGCTCATATAAGTGTATCCTTCATGTTTTTGACTTAATGATTCTGAGTTTAAAATATGATTGGCCCATTTATGAACTTTAGTTGTCATGAGTACAGTCCATGTTTGTCCTCACAATCATAACAGGTGGTTCCTGTATATATCAGTGTATTTATCCTTTTAAATAGCATGTGGGGAAAAGTAAATTGAAAAGTCCATTCTATGTATGTAGACCCTTTCTAAGTTTCTGTTGTATTTTACTGATATAGAGGAACATAAGAAAGCAGAGCAAGATGAAACTTCCTACTCGTGTTTGGTTATTTAATGCATTATCTCCCATTTTTATTATACTGGTTTTATTATACTGATTCAGAATATACTGAGGAAGTTAAATGGGAAAAAAAACCCCACAAAAACTTAAAGTTGGAGAAGGAGCATGCATTACTAAAATTGATGTAAATTTTTTGATTTATTTTGATACTTAATTTTCAGTCTCTTTCTGAGATTGTTAATTTTTTTGACCAGATAACACCTAGAAAAAAGCTTTATGGCGTTGTCTTTTTGCTTAAAGAAGAAAATTAACAGGTACAGTACCTGACTTAAAAGACTAAAATAATTATTAATACATTTTACCTGCTCTTGAAAACATCAGGTAGAAGAAAAAATGCTTTGTACAGCTATAAAGAAAACTCAATAAATTTGCAGAGGTTTTCCTTGTTGCACTGTAATTTATTCTGTGTTTGAGTGTACGAGTGTGCCACTGCAATGGAGATATTCATTCTATTATTTCATTAAAGGATCAGGCAGAGGGAGAGGATTTCAGACATAGAAAGAGTTTCAACATTTCAAATTTTAGATATTTTGTTTCAGATATCTTGTGCCCAGTTTTACCATGATTCTAAATTTCCCATGATCCCTAATACGTTAAATCTTCTCTTAGCTATTTCTTGATACTTTCCTGTAAGCAAGGTTATGTGAACTGAAGTGCTGGAAAAATCTCCCAAGTACCTCTTCTGGGGGAAGACTTATACCAAATAAAGATTTTACATATGAATCTCTGGGTCAGGTCTCTTTTCACCCTTGCAAAATGCCCTTTGGTATTTTCCAAGAAGATTTAGATTGTCCTTAGACCACAGCCTATGGTCAGAATTTAGTGAGATAGAATCTCAGAGTCACTTATTCTCAAAGATGCTAAAGAAAATGAAGATTAAGGTGAAGGTTAACTATGCTATTTAAAAAAACTCAAAATATTACAAAGGATGCAGGGCAGTGGAGTCACCTATACATCTTTCCCTTCATTAGAAACAGTCTGTAATACCCCTGAAGCAGCCAAATACAAAATTCTTAGGTACAATGCAGAGCTGTGCAATGCAGTGCCATGTGCCATGAAAAGAAAGTACATAAGAACAGTGTATGAGAGAAAGTATATGAGAACATGCTGCAGTTTTTTTAAGGGTTTCTTGCATTTATTGTATTTTTGGGCTTACAAGGCTCTCTTCATTCTACTACAGAGAACACAAAAATGGAAAGCAATTGAATTATCTATTGTTATTTAAATTTATACAAGAAATTAAGAGTTCCCAAGTTAGCTTTCATACCCTTTTCCCCTACTCTGTTAGATAACTCACTGTGTATGGTGCCTCAGGATCAGTCTCAGGAGAGGATTTGAAGCCCCTGGTGGGACAGTGCCCAGAGAGCTGCACAGTGCACTGCGGTGAGAGGGGCGCCACAGCTGTGCGCAACAGCCGTGAGGGAAGCAGTGAAAACTCTGTCCTCCTGCTTCCCTTTGAGAAGAAATCTCTGCAAATTCATTATTTCACTGGAAGTGTTTCCTTGTCTGTTTCGCGTCAAGGAAGCCATCGTGTTGTTGAATAAAGGGTAATATGAGAGTCCTGAGCATGTTGCTCTTAGGAGAAATAGCTCAAGACTTTTGTCGCTCTGTCCCACAGTGTTTAACTAGAAGGTCTTTAAATGGCTTCAAAAGTATGATTGAATTCTTTTCTGTAGGAAAAATATCCAAACTGATCAAAAAAAGAGGGGATAAAAATATCTTTTTTAAAACTATACATCAGTTTGATCCTGAAACATTTATTTATGCATTCATTCACACATATATACATATATACACACACACACACACGTTTACACACATGAAAAAAGCTCAAAATAGCCCTAGGGTTATTAATTAATTTTGGGAGGTTGAGTCCTCTAATAACTTGACTATTTGCTCTGCAACTCTACAATAAGAAAGCTTTTTTAATATATTAAGGGGTTAAAGCAAGAGCTACAGGAGTCTTACAGGGAAGCACAGACATCTGCATGGTTCAGAGCTTCAAGTAAGTTGTAGAAATGCCCATTGCAGTTTTGAAAAATATTTGTGTAACTTGGTTTGTAGCTGGGCAAAGGCAAACTTGCACTTTTTCTCTGTCTCTTTCCAAGCAGAGGTTTCAGCTGAGATCAAAGAGCTGCCAGATTAACACCAAGTTTCAGAGCTGTCTGAAAGTTTATTATCCAGGTTTGCAATTTTCCACCAAAGCTTGCTACACATAGGAATTTGTAGATACTTATCCAACTCCATAGCATCCATCAGCTTATATAACTGTTATGAATGTTTTGGATGTCTTAAAAGTGGCAGACCAATCTTTTGCATAACCATATTTCGCATAAAATTAATTATATAATTTGGTTTGTGGCAATTTTTAATTGCGAATTAATTAGCTCCATCTGGTCTGTAATTTTCCACTTAGCAGGTAATAACTTTTAAAGCATCTGTTGCTTCTGAAACAGATAAGTATTGAGTATAGCAATCCTTATCTGTCAAAGTTATCTGGTTAGACAGCAGTGATCTTGATTTTTGAGAGGTTTTTTTATATGAGAGCTTCACTGTACTGAATTCTAAATGTCTTCATTTGCCATAAGTGCTTCTGGCTCATTACTTGCTGCTCTACTTGCTGTTGATTAATGCAAGACATTTTCAAAGCTGGAAATGTGTGTTATTAGATCTTTAATATAAAATAGACTGACTGATAAACTTGCTTTTTATATATATATATTTCCTGTTGATGGAGAATCACTACTACTGTATCTGATGTTGAGACACAGTTGAGGAAGGGGAGAAAGCCCTGTATCTCCTAAACATAAATGTATTCATTCACAAACAGTAAAGTTAAATTTTACAGCATGGTCTCATGAAGGACTTTGTAGAGCTCCTGAAGAAAAAACAAAGTTTGGTGGAAATGGAAAGAAATCAGACTTCTCCTTTGACTTTTGCAACATATGTATCTTCAAGACACTGAGGCAAATTCAGATCTTCAGTAATCAAGTTTGTCAATTCTTTCCGAAATCACATCTTCATTTTCTGTGGTTTAGATATATCTTCCTTTTACATCTCTTTCTAAAATGTTTTAAAAGGCATGTCCTAGTAAAATGGTTAATCTTATATATGACATCGTATATCGTGGTATACGAATGGTACTCCTCAATTTAGTGCTCTCACTGAGACGCTCCAAACCACACTCCCACCCCCTCCATCCTCCTGCGAGTGGCCTAAGAGGAGAATTGGAGGTGCAAAAGTTAAAAGATCATGAGTTGAGATAAGAACAATTTACTGGAAACAGCAGTGAGACAAACAAATGAACAGCAGGTAATGACTGGGTACAACAGAGAGGTGGGCAAATCACACAGAACACCCCTGGCAATAGAAAATAATTGACTGCTCCCTCCTTCACGCTGTACTGAAGAGATCCCTTCCCTTCAGGGGAGACCCCCTCTGCCCTTAGCACTGACATCAGGTGGTGCAGAATAACCACTGTGTTCTGTCCATGCCCCCTCCTGGATCCTGCAAAAATGAACTGTGCCCTGGCCAGAACCAAGAGGATGACAATATATCCTTTGACTGGAAATTCTGCAAAATGTTATGCCTCCATATTTGTGGTAGGCAAATCTGGGTGCAGATTAATTTTATAATTTTAGATGTAGATTTTTGAACAGAAGTTTGGAAGTTCTTTCTGAAGCATACTAAACCTTGAATTTATGGAGGAATATTTTCTATACATCTGGTGAATATCCCTATTGTCTGATGCTGTCGCATGTATCTCTTACCATTTCTTTGATCATGTTTTCAAATATACCACAAATTACTTCATTTGAATGCCCTTCAGTAATTTCACTGAAGTTTTATGATACATTTCATTTTAACAACTGTTCCTATTCACAAAGATTATTTTTATCCTTAAGGTTTATGACACTAGAGTCAACTGGTTTACCTGATGGCTTCTCTCTTGCAAAGAAAATCACTTTCCCAAATTGACATTTTCATGAAGATAGAAGTGTTCCATTTGTTGTTTTGGTTTTTTTTTTTTTTTTTTGAGTATCAATGGCTGGCATTATCCTGGCCCTAATGAAATGTATCATAAAACTTCAGTGCTTTGACATACAGTAGAAAAAGTATTAATTTATGTCTGTGCTCACTGTGTGGTATTAAGAACCTTGGGAATCCAGACTGACGGTATAGGTGTCAGATAACCAAGTTTCCTATTTACACATATACAAGACTTAGAGATGAACACTGGTGCACCGCAATAGAAGGTGCCACCAGGGAAACTGAGAAATTTTCTTCTCTGACAAATTCCTTTACAGGTAGCTTGATTTCCACCTTTACCATACAGTCCTTTTCTGATGACTTATCAGAAGTCTAGTCAGAAGCAAAACTGACTAGTTCATGTAGTTGAACTGGATGCATGATACAGAGCATGTTTTTGTCACAAGGAAGTCCTCAGTAGTAACTTGTTGCAATGGACATGAACAGAAGAAATGCAGGCTTTTTTTTAAAGTGGTCAGTGGGTACTTCTTTTATTGTGACATGAGCTCTTCCTTATACAGAATGTTAGAGGCCAATTTGATTGGTAACACAAAGGTAAACTTTTCAATCAATTGATCATCCCAGGGGGACATCAGAAGAAGGTCCCTCTTATAAGAAAGAATGTAAACATCTTTATATTTACAAAACGTTGTTCTTCTGTTTACCAGAACACTTGGGAAAGAACACTTCTAAGATCAAAACATCTCAGGCATGAAACTTAGAACTACAGTAACTGACCCTTGTGGTCACTCAAGTCACTCATTTTTCATCTCACAAATCTAAACAAAACTGTGCTGGATCCAAATACTCAGGCTAGGGACACCTTTGTCTTACCTGGCATTACTTGGTTTCTCTAACATCATTCATCAGTGTGATTTAGGATTAAAATCCCATTAGATTCCTTTCATATCTTGTGAAATAGTTTCTACCTCCACAGGATGTGGTACTTTGGAAAAGTTCATGGTTTAGCTTCTCACACTGTTTGCTTTGACCTTATTAATACTTCTGAAGCAGTTAAAGTTCATCACAGCCAGAATGTAGCCCATGTCAGGTCTTCCATTTAGCAGCATTTTAAAGCCAGTCTGGACATTTTTCTCTAATATGTGTCGCTGCTCTTTCCATCAAAACTTTAGCTCCAGTAAAATTCCAAGAGCTAGTTTGCAGAGAGTGATGATGTCTGTATTCAACATTGCCACCTTAAGCATGGATAAAGCTCTGCTCAGGTATTAGTGATTCTTTCTGAGAGCAGTCTGAGTCTTGAAAAGATGATGCAAAATTTTACCAGTAGTGAGAGCTGATGGAATTCTACTTTTTCCCATTTGGTGGAAATCCTGGAGCACAAAAACCAATAGTGTTTCCTGTCTTATATTTTTTTAATGAGCTGTTGGTTAAAATACGTCACATATGTGAGAAATCATGCTTTATGGAAAAGACTGCGTAAGTGTCACAGAACAAATTATTTCCATTAAGTAATACAATTTCTTTTGTGAACACTATGCATAGCTGAGCAACTGATTTTCAGAAAAAAGTATGTGTGAACTCAGAATCAAAACAGAATCACAATACGAGCAATGCATGCAAAATTGTAAGGGCGGGGTTTTCCGCACTGGAAAAAAAAAAAAAAACAACCAACCAACAAAACAACCAAAAAATCTGAGAACAAACAAGCAAACAAACCAAACAAAAACAAAAAAAAAAAAAAAAAAAAAAAAAAAAGCCTCAAACCAAAACAACAAAATCTCAACCCATCAAAAACCAACATCTCACTGGAGTCTGGCCAGAAAACATTAAATTAGGGATCTGAGTACAAAGATTTCAGGTAGGAACTTTCCTGTCCAGGTAATTTCTCTAAATATACAGCATCCTCAGAGCTCAAAACTCAGACTACATATCTTGTCAAACAGCTGTATGAGTCCCTTAGTTTTGGTGAAAGTAATACATAGAGCAATATTCACTCAGGTAATTCAAAAATGTTCTCCAAAACACTTCTATTTCCATGCTACCTGGGCAGGTAAAACCAGATCTATTAAAGACCATTTCCTAATCATAAGACTTATCTACCTGAAATACGGTGGAAGTGCCCACAGAACACATTTATGCAACACACTTAGACAAAATTTTCTAAACTTGCTAAAAGTAGAAAAGGTATTTAAAATAGTTGTAAGAGGACTTTCTTTCAATTCAACTACATGTAACCAGAAAAGGTAGAAAAACTTCTATTTGTGAATCATTTGCAGACAACAATAGGAAATGGGAAAAACAACATTTTTGCCAAGGCAAGGAAAAGTTTATTTCCTTTAGAAATATTCATAAATCAACCTTTGTCAGGGGAAAACCAATAATCATAATTTCTATGGTAATGTAAATGTGGGAAGTACCTGAAATGAAAGGAAATTTGTATCTCGCCTCTCAAGAGATAACTGACTAATGTGTGTGGGTAAAAAAAACCAAAACAAAACATTGCTTTTTTCCTGGGGAATACTGTTCATAAAAACAATGTGTCAGACATTCAGTTATTCTGTTGGGTTTTTTTAATTTTTAAAGATGACTGTTTTTCACATGTCTTCTTGGATAAATCACATTATCTGATGCTTGTAAAGATCTTCCTCCTCCAATTGGCTGCTTTATTGACTTCTATTATTTTTGTTGTATGATGTGTGAAAACAAGCTTCAGCCTGTCCCTGGAAGCACAACCAGTTCCATGGGATTCAGCTAGATTTGCCTTTTAGGACAAAAAAAAATCCTTCCAGCTGCACTTTCAAACACGTGTTTTGGGTGCTGTAATGCTGACTGAAAGCATACAGTTAGCTCTAAGAAAATAGAGCACGTAAGAATGAATAAAGCAACATTATTTAAACCGCAACCTTATCTATTTTCTGTAGAAGCAAGAGGCCTGGCTTTTCACCAGACTGAATTAGGACAATAGGAGTGCAGATCTCAGTTTCCACTGATGAACTCAACTACCAAGGAAGTTACCAGTAAACCTGACTGCTGGATCTTCCTTTCATTCAATTTAAATCTCCCCTTCTATTCTCCCCAGTTAATATTTTTACTGTCTTTACCAATGTTCTTTTCCTTTTCCTTTGGACCCTGCAAAGGCTCCAGTTTCTCCTTTGGAGACTTTTCTTTGTTAATAGAGAGATAGCCTTAGCCACTCTAGGATTTTAGCTCCTTTTGAAGAACACTATCTGCAGCTCCCTTAATACCTCTGGCTGAATGACTGAGCAGTTTGTCATGTCTCATCTAATGATTGCTCACACTGAACACACTGTAACACTGCACTGAGCTCTTAAACAAAAATTCAACTAGTAGTCTTATCCTGAATTTCACGCTGTGATATTCAGCAGACCTTGAGTCTAATGTATTCATAACTGATTATTTTCTGATGTATATTGGATGTCCAAAGTGTCCTGAGGCGCTCTGGGGGCTGTCAGGTTGGAAGATGAGGTAGCTGGGTGACATGTTCAGGGTGCAGTTCAGCATGCACTCCTGAGATGAAGGCAAATTACTCCTGTTATTACACAAAGAATGCTGCTACCATTGTGAACAAATATCTCTTCAAGCCACAGGTAATGGCTAGAAACCCAAACCTTTACAATCAATCCATTAGATCCTGATCTCTTTAAAGAACAATTATATCTTAGATAGAACTGAGCACCATGACTGGTGGATTTTCTGCTATGAAGTAGTCCACAAAACAGTACAAACCTTAGGGCAGGTGGTAAGACTGCACTCCATAAATACTGAAAAGGTTTATTGTGTAAGTTTTGGAGTTCAATAAAGTAACTGCAGTTCTTGTAGCTCTGCTTAAACACCAAATTCTTACAGAATCTGAGGGCATCTCAGCAGAGGCATGCTGTACTATGCAAATCTATTTAAAGCCCATGGCAAAATCCTGAGTTCCTTCTCTGAGTGTACAAAAATTTTATAATCTAAGGTCTGTCTCAAAACAGTTCATCTTTTTGAAGACAAAGGCACCTTGAAACAGTCTGAGATGCTTATCCTTCCAAAGCATTTCTCTGGGGATTGAAATGCTTTGCTTCAGGAAAACTGGCAGAGGTGACAAAGCTGTCTCTTATGCCAGTTACCTCTCAGATTAGATGAGATGGTGAGCAGAATGCTTCTGTATTTTGATTTTCTGCATGAAAAGGTCTTTTTTCCTCTGGAATCCAGCAGAACACAAATGTTGCCTGCCCTCAAGGTGTTTGGCACTAGGATTAGTTCACAACAGTTATCATTCCGCCTCCTGTCCAGCCAGAGCAAAGGCTCAAGAGCATTAGCTTCAGAGGTCAGTTCAGGCAGGCAAGGGGCATGAGTTGCCGGATTAAGCTGTAGACATGTGAAGCAGCCTTTTTGAACATCATGGACAAAGCAGCTGTGGTAGCCCAAAGAGACAGAGTAGGAAAAGAGAAAAAGATCTCGTGAGTGAAAACAAAACAAAACCTACTCATAGTTGGGGGTGGGGGAGAAAGAAGAAGAGTTTGATACAAGGGGGAAGGGAAGAATAAAAAGAGACTAAAAAAATTAACTTAGAAACTGTACATTAAAAAATTCTCTCTAGTACTTATGTTAAGGAAACAAGCAGGTGAGAAGTTGAAAATAAGCTGGGATAAAAGATGAAGACAATCTGGTAAGACAGAGGAACTTCATCATCACAAGAAAATTTATCTATGTACATTCTTTCTGAGGTTATCCACATAAGAAGCATTGTAAATTTGCTTCATTTCTGAGGAAAATGATCTTTGCTGTCAACAAAGGCAGTTTTACACTTCCCCTTAACCAATGTGGAGAAAATTTATTGACTCCCTAGTATGCAACAGAACCCATCATTAAAAAGCACCATTGTTTCAGAGGTGAAAGTTTCTTACATTTAGTTAGTATACTGGAGAGCACATTTCAAGAACTAAAGAAAACTGTAGGTTTCTTTGAAGTCTGCTTCCATTCCTCCAACATTAAGACTGTGTGCAAGCCTGTCGCAAATAAAAGCTGCTCTGAAAATCCCCAGAACCCAAAGGTGACTTAAAGAAACCGACATTCAGCAAAAACAAAACAACTCAGTCATCCCCTTTGATCACTCCAGCCAGCTGCCCTAGGCGAGTCTGGAGCAGTACTAAGCTGCCTGGAGACCTCAGCCAATACACCAGATGTCACCCAGAGACAGAAGAGAGAAGATAGATGGGGGAGGAGAGAAATTTTCAAGCTGAATTTTTGAGGCTGACATTCTACAGAGGAACATTGGAGGGTATAAAACTCATCATCTTTGCCTATAGGAACAGAAAGTGAAGGAAGGAGAAAGGGACAAAGCATCCACAAAGACAGCTGAGAGCCTCAAGAGAAAGACGGTTTCTGCAAATAGCCCCTTAATGTTTGTTTTATGTCTAGGTCAGGAGAGTAACCATAAAATGTCACCTTGTCACCATCTGCAGTCATCACAGAGTTGTAAGGGAGTATTTGGTTCCATTCACAATTGCCTTGCTTCCTTCTTGAGCAAGATTTACTGTTCTTTAACTCACATTTTATTTTCTCTTTCTTGTATTCATTTAATTTCAGTGTCACTGCATTTATTCTCTACCATCCATTTTCCTCAATAATTAATTCCTCATATTCACTGCCTTGTAGCTACAGCCACAGTGGTTTCAGTTGGGAAACAAAATCAGGTAATTATGAAAACCATGACATTGCTAATGAAAAATAAAAGAACAAATGCTTCTAATGTAAATGCCTGGGAGACAGATAGAACTGTCACTTTCCTACTCTCTTCCTGTATCTCTCTTCAGAAGTTTTCATAGCATGTGTCATGATCTAAAAGCAAAAGCAAACTCAAATGTCATGGCTGAAAATGACATTTCAAAGAAGTAACACTTGAACTGGAACAATTTCTACTCTCTCTAACGTTTTTGATTCAAATCTTAAGATAATCTATATCTAGAAACTGATGTCTAAGATTGGTAAGTGTATTTACAGATGGCAGCTGTATAGCAAACACTATAACTTTATGTGCCTTGTGGCTGAGATGATGTGAAACACGTGGTGTCTCCCCTTCCTACAAAGACCAAACATAAGGTCCAGAAATTGTTTTGGTAGGTGGGTTAGAAAGGGGCTAAAAGGACAAATCAGGGCAAGGAGACTTTACTGTGAGAACAGTTTTCATGCATAGAGTTTTATAACCCTTGACCACAAAAATCTGACCATATAGATGCTATCATCACATCATCAAACTGGTCCTTGGCAGCCCTAGAACTGGAGGGAAGCAAGACTACCTGTTTCTTTCCCTGGCCTATTCCCAATAGAATACACCCTTGATTCTTCCTGTATTTGGTCTTGAAACTGTGGCAAACTTGGCCTCTTAAAGCTATTTGTTAGTTTTACAGTGAAGAAATTGAGAGTTGGGAAACACTTCTACTGCTTTAAAAATTCTTCAGTCCAAAAAAGGATACTGAGTAGAATTCAGCTTTTGATAAATCACACTTAGATACATAGAAATATATCAGATCTTCACCAATCCTAAACGGTATCTCTGTTATCTGATTACCAAAAATCTTGTGTTTCCACCAGCTTGGATTGGCCAAGCCAAAGCTTCTGTTTTCTAATTTTAAGGTATTTCACAGGAGATTTATTTGTCCATCTAGATAAAGCCTTTACTAGTGAAGAAGTTCCAGAAAACTTTTGTCAAAGGTATAAACTTGTGTCCCACTTCATTGCTGTGCATTTTGGATTATTTGATCTTGCTTTTCCTTGCTCGTTATTTTAACTGGATAGCAGTCACAGCAGCAGCCACAGCAACGTGATTTCAGGAGCAGACTCTTGCTGGTATATTACGTCTCCTCATTCAGTGGGCTATTAGGTTGGCTCACTGAGAAGTGCTGGTACCGCCTATGAGTATGTGTTGCTTTCTAATTTCCCCACATGGGACTCTGACAATGAGCAAGATCTCAGGTTTCCCTCTCTGATCCCCAAAGGCAGTGTGTGGATGATGCAGTGTTTAAAAGGACCCTGATGGTGCTAATTGCTAATCCCACTAGATTTTCTTATTGAATTTGTTACAAAGGATTTTATACTTATGCTTTATAATTAAAGACAGAACAGGAGAAATAATCTTTTGTTTCCAGCCTCTGACTCTGTTCCATCCCCAAACTGTCATTTTGGTTTAATGGCTTTAGATGTGTGTTTTCATGCTAGCCTAAATCAGTGTTGTTTGGGTTATATTTTTTAAAAAGTGATGTGACCTATAAAACAGGTCCAATTTCTTCTTGCAAAGGATTATAACAATGGCCTGATGTGACTGGCAATTCATATTGCCAGCCTTATTGCTAAGTGACATAAGAAAAAAATGAGTTTGTTCCTGGAATTTCTGTTCCTATTCACTGGAGTCTGCAAGAGTGGATTTACAGAGGGCAGATAATAAAAGGAGGGGAGGAAAATACGAAAATGAGAGTAAACTCCCCACCTCTGCAATACTAAGGGTTTCCTCTAAAAAAATTAAATTTTAATTGTGCTGATGGCCGCTTTGTCTCCTCCACGTTTCTGCCCCTAAGTTCCTTCTGCTGCTCTCAGCTTTTTGCTTTTCTTTTGCTTCTCACTTAGTGGTGCCTCCTCAGCCAGTTGAAACTCTTGAGTCTAAAACACATGCAAGCTTCAACAGAGCCTTTAATTTCTGATATAGAAAGCAGAGCTTGCTACAAACAATGTGTTCCCAATCAGGCCACCTTATTTGAATACTGCTTTCAGGTCACAGAAACAGCCTTTCAACAGTCCTGTCTTATCTGAGTTCCCAAGTTATCAGCTCCTACATACAGCAAAGGCATGTAAGTCCTAAAAGTACTGATGTCTGGGTGGAAAAAGAGGGAAAGCTAGAAATGTTGTCGTAGGAGTTCTGTCCTGGAGTCACTGAATCTTGTTAAAATAGGCTTTCTGAGATTCGCTGTGTCAATTTGAATTGAGAAGTGCCCTCTTTCACTACTTTATTATGCTATCCATCTTACAGGCAGTAATCTGTAGTCACATCTTGTAATAGATACTTCCAGCAGGATTTCTCTGTTGTGAACATGCTTTTCCCCCAAAGAACCACAGTAGCTCTAGCAGCCTGTGTCATTTGTAATATAATTTAACAGAATGATCCTTATGAAGGAAAATTCATTTTCATACAGAGGAAAGCTGCCCTAGTCATGACCATAGAACAGGCAACAAGTAACTGACGATGGTGGTGAGGGCACCCTGACTGGCCAAATTCACCCCTCTTGGCATGAGCCACATTTGTGTTTGTTCTTTACTTTTAGCTGCACTTACATCAAAAGGTTGTGTGTGGACAGTAGAAGATATTTGGCTGTAGCTGCCTGCAAGGGAGTTCACTGCAGTCTCTCGACTTTGGAGGAATGATGTTGGGTTACACTTGGAGCTATAATCTTCATTAGAGGCAATCACATGTAGAACAAATGTGTCTATATGCCAAGCTCTTTTGTATGAAATAGATGAAATTACAATGCAAGTAATAGCTTTCAGCTATTCTTTAATCTAATTTGTTCCTTACAGACACTTCACATTTCATAAGTTTTCATTCTATCTAACTACCTTCTATTGTTATTTCCTACCAATGTCAAAAAGCAGGTATTCTTAGCAAATTTAAGAGTGGCACAGCAGTATGTCTTCTTTTTCTCCCACTCTTTCTTGGTAATCACCCCCTTCATGGTGGTTTTCCAGTGCCAGGTGGCAAATCAGCTGAGCATTTTGGAGGGGTGAGGTATATGTGAAAGACTCTTCCAGTGATACCTCCACCAAGCCAGCTCCATTTCATCACAATTTATGTACAAGCTCATACAGCAAAATGAACAGTCTGTTTAAACTTCTTTATTGAATCTGCAGTTTTCTTTCTAAAAAGAAATTTAAACTACAAGAAATGAAGAACTCCTCTGTATCTTAAACTGACTCTTTTCAGCCGCCAGGACTATATCCCAGACCATCTAAGAAATATTTGTTTTCTTGCTGTAAGAAATGTGATACTAAATTAGTCTCTAACATTTATACACCATCTTCCATCTTGTTAGGAAGCCAAAGTACACTGAAAAAAAATATAGGGACTTTGTTTTGGACTTGTGGGAGCCCGGCACTTCAGAATATTAAACTTAACACCTCTTCCTCTTGTTCTCAGGGAAAATTTCCCTGTAGCAGACAAGAGATCTGAAGAGAGTGAGTGGGTGAAACATATGACTGCATTCACTGATGCAATGCAGCCATTTAATATGGCAGGCAGAAAACAGCTGCTGTTTAATTTCTTGCAACTCCTCTGAGCAGCTGATTAGAATGGGAAGTGACTAAATCTGTATCTGGCCAAATGAAGGTCTATGTAAAAAGAATACAATTGCCCAATAAATGCCCATGATATGCATACAAAGATAACTAGGATATTGCTTAATTTACAAGACCAATATTTAATAAGTCATATATCTACTAGTAACTACTAGCATTTGTAATGGTTAGCATATTATTAGGTGGCATGGTTTCTTTTAAACTGTTCTATTTTCTGTAAGAGAAATGGCATAAGAAAAGGTTGAGTCTTTTCTTGGGAAATTTTGTTCAATTGGGATTGTCTGTTTGGTGGTTCAAGGCCATTTTTGAAACAGAGCCAAGAGCACCAGTAACTAGACAAATATGTAAGTCTAAACTGCATTGAAATGACAGTTGCAAAAATTAAACTGTCACCATCATTTATAAAATTTCCCACTTAGCTTCTTATTTTGTTTCTTTGCTAATTATCTTATTATCTAAAAAAAACCCCACCCCAAACCCAAAAACTTAGTGTCTGACATATGTAGAAGTTTTTAACTCCTTAGAGTCTTAAATTTACCAAGATTTCACATCCTATGTACCTGGTTTTTTGCAAGGTCTGCTTCTATTATTGATCATGTGTTCACATTCATACACTATATAAATTGTTGTATATATAATTCTTTCTTTTGAAAGATACTGTTTACACTAAGAAACTCAAAACATAAGATATTTTTGTGCTAGACCTGGTAATTAAAATTTAGAATGATAATGAGCACTAAAAATAGAAAGAAAGCATAAAATACTAAATTACCCTAAAGTTTTGATCATGGATCATTCCTTTTCAATATTAATAGAATTAATGGTTGCAGTTAGAACTAAGAGCATGAAAACTTTCGTACTTATCAACTGTGAGACTTGCTATCAGGTCAGGGACGTTAAAGGATTGTTTTTACCTCCTTCTTCTGGTCTAGAGGCAGCTTCCAGCTCAGGAAATGGGGCTGGGAACAGAGTTTCAACGGATGGCTCATACAGCTACACTGTGTGTTGCTTCCTAAATATTCTGAAATAAATGTTTTGCTCGTCTTCTTCTGAGATAGGATCGTGGTCTAGCCCAGTATGATAATCTATGCTCTTCTGAAGGATTTGGCATTAGGAGGTGCAGAGAATGAAATAGCAGGAACCATTAGGTGGTTTGACAGTACCTTTTTTATTAACATGGAGGATGTGAGAGCAAAACAGAAGAAACTGGTTTTTACAGAGGACTCTATAAGATACAGTTTACAACACTGTTAATAAAAGAAATCCTGAAATTAGGTATGGAAAACACTGCTAAATAATTCTATTTGTTATTCTACCAACACAGTGTTTTTCTCCAAAGTGTTTCCTCATTGAAATAACCTTATGAAATGCATCTGCCTTTCACAAAAAAATATATTTATGAATAATTTGTCTGCTCTGGTGTGCTATTAAAGCCCCAAGCGATGAGGCTTCTGCTTCTTCCCCTCACAGTCTAGAATGTTCCCATTTTGGGAAAATTCTGCAATTATTCAGCTTACATTTTTCTTATCTCAATCTAATATCTGCACTTAGACACCCAGACATTTATAATTCATTTTCTTTGTTGTTCTTTATACTATTGAAATACTTGCAACAGGCTCCCTCCAGAAGGAACACGGAAGCAGACTGGGGTATGTGTGGAAGAGACAATATGGGCAACAGGATTAAGATTATCCTCCCTCTGGATTAAGGGAAGAGAAACACATTGACAGCACAAAGACATTTTCTGTTTAACACTGGGTTCATCACTGTACCATCTGAACTAAACATTTATTGTAAAGCAAACTAAAGGCCAACAGTCCATTGCCTATACCCAGCTTCTAGCTTCATTCATTCTGTTTATAAACAGTAGCCTCACAGTTCACAAGCAATGTGTTAAATAAGCCTGATCTGGTTTCCATTTTTCTGCCGCTCAGAAAAACTTTTTATTAAAACAAAGAAGCAAGCTACTCACTTCACTTTGGGTTATATTTTCAAGTCAATGCAATAGTCATGCAGAAGCATCTTTAAAAGAAATAGTTTAGCATCACTATTGCCAGCTTGTAACTCAACAGAGATATGTTTCTGTTTCTCAGGATACAGAACTTTCCTACTAACCTGGTGTCTGATTGAATTTGTCATGAGACACTGAAGAAGAATCATTAATGTTCAGTGCAGCAAAAAGGAAACAGTTTGTGGTTACAAAACAAAAACCTTTTTCTAGTCAACTTGAAACCTGAACACCTCCAGAGTGCTCCAAGCAGTTCCTGGGAGAAATGAATGTCATCTGAAAAGCCAGGATACATGGTCACTTAGCCAGACTCAACTCTCGAGACACTTCAGCTGAGCAGCCTGATAATACTTAGCTATCTTTTTTCACTACCTTGAGGCTTCTTTCAATAAACAATTGATTTCAATTTTTAACTCTGTCAGCACATAGTTCTTTTAGTTAGCAATGAAATGCACAGGGTGATCTTTAAACTATTCTCATAAGGAGTTTGGGAATTCACAGGCCTAAGTGTCTCTCTATTAAAGGAAAACAGAATCCTGAAGTTATAGATTATATTTTTACAGTGTCAGATGGAATCTTTATTATTACTCAAAAAAGTAATTATTACGAACCAGTTGGAAATCATTTATCTCTACAGTTTATTGCTGGTAAAACAGCAAACAAGCTGTTATGTCTTGCAACTGTACAACATAAATACAGGGCATGTTTATATACTAGATAATTTTATTTTCTGTGATGTAAGTATCCTTTTACTTTGTTTTAATCTGTTGTTCCTCATGACACAAAGCAATTCCTCAGGAAAAAGGTTCCGATCTTTATGTGTATTTGGAGAGTCAATGATTACAGTTAAATTAGGTTGATAGCAATGGCTGCAGGCAATACTTCTGAAGTGAGAAATTCAGAGAGGGCAATCTTGAAGCCAAGTATAGCTCTGCTGAAACCCTTTATGCTAAACAAGGCCATGCAATGTCCTACATTATATTTCAACTACGATTAAACCTTGTGTATTCCGGTAAAGGATCCTCTGACTAAAATATCCATTCCAGGTATTAGAAGACTTTGATTTTCTTTCTTTTACTAATGCTCCATTAACCTCCAACATCTGTTCTCTCTGTGCACAGTCAGCAGGTCCACTAATATCTCCCTTCTCTTCTGTTCTAGCAGGAGCAGTCATTTTTAATAAAGTTGTTATCCTCTCTCTCTCTGTCTCTCCCCTCTACAACACGCTCCTGGTGTATGAGTGCCGTGCCACAGGGAATCAGTAGTGCAGCCTAGGCATTGCTTTTCTTTGTTTCAGCTCTTCTTGACACTGAAACTACAGGTCCATTAGAAACTTTCAGTGTGAGCTGATGCCTCCAGCACTGGATGTGAAAAGCTTTGGTGCAGCCTAAGGCCATGATCATGGATATTTGGCCAAACCTGTTAGTAAGTGGGAGTAGAACCCAGAGACTTAGAAGCTCTAAAAAGTACTTTGTCTTATAAGTTGCATATTTTTTTTTCCTGATGGTTCCTAGACTGCTGACAAAGTCATGCAAAAGTATTACCTCATCTGCTACCTAAGAAGTTTTTCCTTGAAGCTAAAGGCAACAGCTAACTGTTCACAGCATCACAGTGCACTGCAAGAAAAATTGAAGGACATAATGATAATGCATTGTGTGCTGGCAAACCCAGATCTTTTGCATTCTGTGTGAGAAACAAGAGGCCTGGCTATGCTATTTTGCGTGCTATGTTGTTGCTATTTCTAGATCTGTATACTCTAATGATGGTTTTAATTGCCTGTTCTACCGTAATGATGACTGTACTACTAATACAATAGATTATTTGTATTCATGAAACTAAATAGCTTCCATGGAAAACATACTTGTAAAAGTTGCATTTTCCTCAGTTCAGAGGTGGATCATTCCCCAGGGATGGAAATACGAACCATTCAGAAGAACTATATAATTTCTAATGAAATTTAATTTCATGTTCTTGCTGTCCTGCCCTTGTGAGCTGAAATAAACCACACTTCTTTAATGCCTGTGAGAAGTTAGGGCTGTCTTTTAACATCTCAACTAGTATCATCAAGGGGAATACAGACCTAAAAACACTTTCCAGCAACTCTGTTCTTTCAAGTGTCTTTTTTCCTCACAGTCTTTTACAAACATCTTCAGTTATTTTTTCAGATGGTTGTCTATTAGCTATAAACTAGATTTCGGCAACAGTTGACCACAGGTATATCCAATTCCCTGGATGATTTAGAGAGAACATGAGATACCAGTGCAGGATTTTCTGAAGAGGTAATAAAAGAGAAATTAATCTGCCAGATGAAAATTCTTTGTTGTCAGCATTTCTCTGAACTGAAGGATTAAATGTATGCTGAATTTTAAATGGAAAATATGTTTACACAGTGCTGTGATTAACGGCCACAGCAGTGCTCCGTGCTGTGTGCAGCTATGTGCAGCAGGCTATTTTTAAAGGATTTCAATAACCCTAGGCAACCCAGAGTTCAAATCTGACATCCAAACTTTGAGATCTGTATATAAAACCAATCTATATTCTTGAAAGGTCTTCCTTTTTTTATAAGGGATCTAAAAATGCATACGTGATCTTGTAGGTAAAACACAGTACTCTGAGTCCAGTCAATTGGAATTTATTTCTGTTTCCTCTACAAAATTTCTGGATTACCTAAGGCAAATAATTTTTTGTTTTCCAGTTTCCTAATGGTTAAAACAAGAAGATAACAGCTCTGTTTAATAGATGCCTTCTGAGATACTGTACTGACACACAGGCTGTATGCAGTTGTTATCCAGAGCAGCAGTGACTGCCCTTGGATTCAGCCACACTCCAGGGGCACAGGAGAAGGTGGCTTTGGCCAGTCTGGCAGCACCCAGTTATTGGGCAAGGCAGGCAGCTTGCTGGGCTGCTGGAGGCAGCATCCAGGGAGGGCTGTTGCCTGGAAACACCCACCTGCCTGGACTGCTGTGTGACATCAGCACGCTGATCCTGCTTAGGGCACACCATGGAACAGCCTTAATTGCTACATGGATAATCCACCTAAAGCTAGTTTCTAACACAAAAACAAGGACCAGCTCCAAATATACCTTGTAGTTTTAATATAACCTTAAATAGGCACACAGATTCACAAACTGAAGGTACATTGACTGGGAGACTTCCTTAAGGAAAAGACAAGAAAGTGAAAAACAACCATATATATGAAGATTGGCAATGAGTCCGTGTTTAGCAGCTGATGAACCAGTCCAGGTGTAACTTCTGGCATGGATGGAGAATGATTAGGATTTTAGATGTGTTTTCAGTATTTGATGCAGTACACCCCCAAAAATTCAATTGCCTTTGAACTTGTTCCTTCTACAACCCTGGAAGTATTTCCCTGGGAAGAAGTTTCTATGACTCAAAACAGTCTTAATGGGGCAGTCTTTTGCCAGATGGGGCATTGACACTACTCTGACTGATACTGCTGAGATCCTTAACAGATCTGCTTTGCACATAGCCAGTGGTCAGCATCAATGTAAATCTAGATCATGCTTTCCACAGTAAGTGCTGTAGTGGTTTTGTTGATTGCTATAATCTTCATGCATCCTGCCCCAAAGGATTTATTAAGGATCCTCCAGGGTGGGAAAAGTTCAGACAGAAAAGTAGTTTGGCATAGCTTTTCAGAAGGAGCTGTGAAAATAATTGATTCTTTAATTCAGTAACTAAAGTCCAAAAACTCCACAACTTTTGATCTGAACCAAATGTGGCATGTTTTCTGTTTTCTATTTTCACTTAGACAGCTCCTGCCCTCTCTCTTGTTAGGAATTCCAGTCTATTTAGAATAAAAATATTTTAACTTTAGTGTTGGCAACCAAAATCCAAACACTTCCAATTTCATTATCATCTCCTCCATTAGCATTACTTAGTAATCAGATCAAATGCCACAAGGGAACTCATTTTGACATTGCAAATAGTCTGGGGATGCTGAGCCCAGAAAGTTTACTATTTCCAAAAAAAAGAGAAAAAAAGAAGATAAAGCAAATCCCCAAGTCACTTAGCTCTTTTTAGAGTAGAATCAGTGAAATGCCTTTGCTGTACAGAGGAGGAAAAAGGAAGAAGCTGCAAATAAGTCTGAGGGATGAACCTGCACATCTGTCCTGTGTGCCCTTATCAAAATGCTGATGGCATGCTCCAGATATGCATCCTTTCCTTCACAAGAATGCAAGTTCTGAAGACGCAGAATAGATCTGGATCATCAGGGAATACATGTGATGGGAAAGCAGGAAATAAACCAACTTTTTAAAGTTTTCTCTATCTCATCTCAGTAGCATTTTTAAGTCAGAATAGTAAAAGAAAAACTCCCATTGTTCCCCCAGCAACCTGCTTGTTTTCAAGGAATTTAGCAGAGCAATAACAATGATGAAAATTGGCTCCAGCAGTCTGATATATCATAGCTCCTTTTGTTTGTTCAGAATGAAGAAATAGAAAAGGCACTAACAGGAATGTGCTACTTTCACTTCCCAATTCCTGGAAGTGGTTCTGCTCTTCCATCTATAACAGTAGTTGTTTTCTACTTTTTACTTATGGCCAGTACCTGACAGGAGGCTCTTGGCAGCAATGCTTGGGGAATGGAGTTGACAAAGTGTCTTTGTAGCTGCTGAGGGACTGGAGCTGCAATGCAGATCAGAGGCAATGGTGAGCTACAATCTAACAAAATGACTGACCACCAAGGGTCTAATCCTACCTTTGCACATCTTTTAGCCTTTTCTCCAATACTGCCTATGGTTTAAACTTTTAATTTGGAAAGCTGGACCCATAAGCCTAGCAAATCCATGTGCTAGATTCTTCAGAATCTTTTTCCTTTGAGAAAGAGGAGTTTTCCAGAAAATGAAAATTACTCTGTTGATCAGCAACCTTTACTTAAAAATATGCTTTTATTGCTAAATTACCGCAAAGCTCATTAATTACTCTGGTATTAAAAAAAAAAAAAAAAATCCAGAAATCAAGATTTTCCTCATGTCCTGAAAACACAAAACACCTGTCATAACCAAGTAAGACACAAATGAAGTAGTAGAATTCAGAACTAAAGGCAGTTTCATAATTTTCCATAAGAGATTTCTGGTTTTTTGGGGTTATTTAAATAAAGTTTCTTAGAAGGGAAGTGAGTGATTGGACTCCAGGAAGTTATAAATACCTTCCATGAAGAACTGCTTACTCAAGTAAATAGATAATATTCCTCAGAATAAACAGCTGAATTGGTTACTGAATGTGCATTTATTAGGAGAATGTGCATTTATTAGGAGAACAACATAGGAAACATTCATTGCCCAAACCAGAAACAATCTCTGCACACAGCATGAAAAAAAAGAACTGTCCTTTAAACACGGTGATCCAACATAACGTTAAACAGAAATCAGAGAATGAATGAGTCTGTTATTTAGTTACACATGGATCCAAAGGCAAATCATTTCAGTCACTTGCCTGCTACTTCTTTTGTCACTGTATGACTAATTACTTTTGCTTGTAAGAGGATTATCATTTGTAGACATTACTACTAGTAATCATTAAAAAAGAGCAATAAAACTTACCAGCAACATCGCCATTATCATTCTCCAACTCAAGCAACACAGGGAAACAACATGTACAAGAGGTTTTCAAAGAAACTTCAAAACCTGAGGGATTAAAAACATATATAAAGATTAAAAGATGAGAGCAGATCTGTTGCCATTTTATTGTTCATCCAATTTCAGGACTTCACTGCCTTTACAGGGCATCTGAACTTTGTCATATAACTTCCTAGGAACATGCTAATATTCCTCTGCTGCTGGCAAAATATGGATATTTTTGAAATTTTTTCCAAAAAAAAACCCCCAACCAAACAAAAATAAAAATAAAAAAAAAATAAAAATAAATAAAATGAAAATAAAAATTAAAATAAAAAAATAAAAATAAAAATAAAAATAAAAATAAAAATAAAAATAAAAATAAAAATAAAAGCAGAAATTCCTCCTGGAAAGGCTCAGTTTGTATTTTGATTCAGTATAGTTGATAAAATGTTTCATGTTTCACTTTCATTCTGATTTAAAACTACCAAACTTAAGAGTGGGACTGTTGGACACAAGGATCCTTGTAGGTCCCTTCCAACTCATTCGGTGATTCTGTGGATTGGCCAAAACATAAGTTTCTAAAACATTGCTTTTAAATATTAAAAAAATATGCATAGAAATAATATAGATTTTCCTAAATGTTTTCCAATTGAAAGATCTCTTTATGGTTAATCAGTACTTAGATAAATACAATATTAATCTCCATTCCCTGATCTTCAGCTGGCAAAAGTGCATCTAATTAGAGTAAGGTCAGATTAGACTTGTAGAGGATGCTGCTCTCGTCTGTAAACAGTTTAGCCCACAGGTCTTTCCACAGTCCTGTTGGATGTAGGTACAAACACGCCTGTGATGCAAACAGCAGGAGGGAGATACAGGCACTTCAGCTGCACAAAGCGTGAGAAGAATTCTCAGTGTTCTTCTTTTAGAGAGAAGGGAGAAACAAGGAACAGAAAAAAAATGTTTAATGATTTCACATTTAATTAAAAATAATGTAATTTTATTTTGATTGACTTTTCAGACAAGTTCCTGTTTCCTAACCACTCTCACCCATGCACAGCAGATCACCTCCTGGCCTTCGTCCACAGAAGGCTCCTCTGAAGTCAGTGCCAGGCTCTCTGTTGACTGAGGTGGGTTTTCTCATCTATACTTGTAAGAAGCGGGTTTGTTTGAATCGCTGAAGGTTGCCATTCTTTGCAAAACAAAATATGAATGTCATCATGAGGACAACCTCCCTCATTTCTAAAATGAGAGACTGATAATATATGCTTCCAGAGATGACTTCTGGTAAGGCATCTAAAAGCAGGAATAAAGTCAGGAAGATTTTGTTTTCATTACTTTTATTTATTCTTGAGGGACAGAAAGAAATCCTTCAGCCTTTGAAAAGATCAGGGCAGAGTGATGGATCAGGATTGAGGTAATACTTCCTGAATATGAAAAACAATGTCTGAACTGTTCTCTGGAGGATCTATTGTAAATGCTTAAAAATTAAGCACTTTTTTGAAGAATGATCTTAAAAGTTTATCTTTATCTCTCTTTCTTCTCATAATCTGCTGCCTATTTTTCATGCTTAGACTGAATCCCAAGGGCTTACTATACATATTCAGCTCACAAGAAATCTCATTATCTTTCAATGCTAGGCATCCCATCCCATTGTTGTGCCAGCAACACAGGCTACTTCTGCAAGATTCTGTTTAGTATGGAATTTCCTACTGCTGTATGTGCATGAATCATTCTAACAGGAGAATATAGCAGTTCCTCCTGTGGCTCATTTATTTACACAAGTCAAAGTTTTGTATACCAGCAATACAGTGTATTATGTGCCTGGGAAAAAATCTTGGCAGAAGTGAATTACAAAAACCATCCAAACCAGGGAAGTTTCTGTTCAGCACTTTGATATGTGAACTCTCTGTGATCTACTCAATTTGTTCCAAGACTGAAATGCTTTCAAATGAAAAAAAAAAACTTCAAATGGAGCTCCAATCACTGTAAGTGGCAGCAGAGAATCATTAAGAATGATAAGTGGCGTATTTTTACAGTATATTTAGAGAATTCTTGAAAAACACAATACTTCTCAGCCTCCTTTATCTCCCATATAACTGCCAAGCCTTGGTGATGAGATTGCAGGCTTTGCTATTCCTCCCTAGTGCAGTACTTTCAAAGAAACAGCTTGAAAGTTTTTCTTCTACTCTAAATGTTGCCTGGGTCATGAATGGAGCAGCAGCAGAGCTGTGACTACTGGGCAAACACTAAAAGGCACTTAGCTGTACACTGGAGTTTTTCCATCTGCTCACACTGGTCACATACATCAGCAATTATTGTCACGATTAAGCTAAAGTGAGGTTCCTTGGGATCTTCAGGGAATTAACTAACCTGGAATAGCTTAGGCAACAGGACAGGCAACAAGTGAGCTCCTGTGAACCCTTGGATTGTGCACTGAACTACATTACTAGGCATTAGACCTTACAGACTATTTGTGAAGGTAGCATGTTATCAAGGATGTCCCACAAGACTGGGAAAGTTGCAGTAAAATGTACACCAGCCACAAAACAGACATCAATAAGAGGAAATGAGTTGTAGGACTGCTAGACAGTAACACCTGGAAAGGTGTTCACAGTACAGCATTGTAGTTTACCATTGTAAATCCATGAAAAAAGCAAATATGTGAGCGAGCTATACACACAAACAAAAAAAAAAAAAAAAAAAAAAAAGAAAAAAAAGAGTGAAAGAAAAAAGGGAGAATCTGTTCAACATAACATCTCTCATAATTTGATTATCTGTGTAACATTCTGTAGATGGCAGTGTGGGTAAACCATCTCTGAATTTGTAATATTGCAGTGTTTGGCTTCCGTGTATCTGTAAGACAGCAATATCTAAGCCAGCCCAGACAGATTCTGTCAGTAAGAAAACACAGGGCATTTTTAGAAACAGAAATCAACAAAGCATTCATATGGGACATATCTGCTTTTTAAACTCCAGCTAGTTTAGATCCCATTTCTCACTTCCCTCCTTTAAGAATTGTGACAAACCTAATTTTGTCTGGGATCCACCTAAAATTAATATTTGTACTTCTATAATGGCTTACACTCTTGCACCAAGCTCTAACTGTAGAATGGGTTCTGACAGTTGCTGCTCCCTTCCCAATGGTTGGGATCAAATTCAAGGCACAGCTCCTCACATTTCTGATCTTGGGAATATTCAAGACAGTTCATGGTCAGAGACCAAGTCCTCTCTTAGCAGCTGGTTTGGGATTTGCAGACACATCCATGGGATTCATAGCCATGCAGTTGGTGGGTCAGCCTAGATCCGACCAATTCCAGCACAGAAAAATCCCCAAACAAGTAGTTTTTATTGAGTTTCTTTTCAGAACAATTCTGAGGTCCTAAACTATTGCCCTACACCACTTTCATTTCTATTGAGTTTAAAACTGACATGACTAAATGAAGAAACCTGATGAACACCATATATACAGACAACAGGAGTCTGAAGAGAATGATTTAAAGCCCCTTTTGTAATGTACCTGTCTGCTTCAATAAACATAGGTATTTTGAGAAGTCTAGAGTCCTTTAAGCCTATCATCAAAATACATATCTGAGACAGAGAACAAGGGCTCATTCTTAATTTCTTTCATCTGCCAAGTAAGAATCCTCCTATATTTTGGGAGCAGCTCTTTGGGGTGTAATCTTTAAAGATTATGAAAATCTCAGATATATTTGGGGTCCAGTCCAGGAATCTAGGACCTAGAAGTGGCCCAGCCATGAGGCAGTGGGAATGGGATTGTCAGTGGTCTTCAGCACTAGACCCTCATCCTAGGTGAGCTCCCATGGGATGGGGCTCAGCTCCGTCCCGGGCCTCACCAAGTGGTGCTTCGGAGCCTCACCCAAAGAGCTCCAGCAGGAGGGGAGCAGCTTTGGGCTGTGCTGGCCTGGGCCCTGCTGCCAGGCCTCCAGAGAAATGTGGATGTGCTCAGGGCCCTGCCCCTCAGGTGCATTTCTGGAAAAAGTCAATCCTATATAAGGTAGTCTTTAGTTTAAATTAATGCTGACCTGACGTTGATTTATCAATGAGAGCAATAATTCTCATCCACCAAGCCATCATTGATGGAACTCAACCAGTTCCTCTTTTGCAATATAAACACAGACCATGAAATCTTTTTAAAGGAGAATCCATTCATAACATGCAGTGTGTGCCTGAAATTAATTGATCTATAATATTTAGCGATGATGATGGATTTGTACCCAGAGGCAGGAGACAATTCATCAGTTTTTGTATCACCTTATGTAGCATCTCCTTCTTATTCATGTCAAATTGTCAGACAGAATAAAAATGAGAACTTTTGGTGCTTGAAAGATAGAAATACTTTTCATTGCCAAGATGCTGTTTTCTTTACAGATTCTTTTTTAAAATGAGCAAGTTCATATATTTAAAATGAAAAGGTGACCTGAGGATTTGAACTTCAGCAAATGCAATAGCTATTAGAACCTACAAAAGCAAGATTCAGGTTCCCCAAAAAGAGTCATAACCTGAGACATGAGGCTTATGCTCTTATCTAGAGATAAACATTAAGGTGACAGCACAATCCAGACTTCAAGTTTCCATTTTGATTGAAAGTTGGCATATTCATCAACCCAATGTACCTTGTGCATTTATCCCTCACTGACATTCATTTCATTCTAAGGAAACCACACATTTCACAAAATTCAAACCAGATCGACCAACACTTCACATAGTATTTGCTTTTACTACACAGAACCTGCATCCAAAGTTATAATGGATCCTTGGCAGGTCAAACTTACTTATTCCATGGGGAATGGACACAGCTTTCCCTTGTAGTAGAACTGTAATTGAATTTAGCTGCTATATTTCTACTGTTTATTGAATAAAAACTCATTAATATCACAGGCCTTTTTTTATTGTTGGTGGTATCTAATTTTTATGGTATTTATCTAATTAAAAAAAAACCAGAAAAAAATGAAGTGCAGAAAAGAAAAAGGTTAAAACTTTGTCTGAAGTTATTTATCTTTAACATCCAGCAGCAAAGGTTTTCAAGTATGTTTAAATAGAACTCAGAATACAAGCCTACTCCAACAGGATATTTTAGAATAAAGATCTATATATGTAGCAACCCTTTCCTGCTAGTCATTCACTATATGAAATGTTTATCAGAACATCCATTTCTTTACCCATGTGATTTACCCATGATCCACCCATCTGCTCTTCCTCCTTCAGCAAACTTCTTAGCCCTATCCTACAAAATTTTTGTACTTATTTTCTTTAAAAATTCCCTGGTTTATCTAGGTGTTATTTTGGTTACTAGGTACCTAGTCGTTCACCCCTTCATACCTGCCTGACCACAGTGAGTTTTGCATAAGGGAAGGACCAGAGTGGTGACTTACTGCAGAGGGGGTCTGCTGCTCACCCCTGATTGGTTATGTCACACCAAAATGTCCCCTCCTCTCACTTCAGCTCATGGCAGACTGGTCAGAGGCACACTTGTACTCTCCCTGCTTTAATTCCAGCTAGGGTTGCCTCAGACACCTAACACTGTCCAAATTCAAAGCAGGCTTGCTCTTCAGCACACACCTGTTCAGAGGGGAGGTGTGTGATTGTATGAATCTCAATACTGGGAGAAGGCACAGGTCAAACATGTTTGTGATGCTTCTGGTCATTTAAAATTCAGTAGAAATTGGAAATACTGTTAATTTAGTTATGCTCAGAACTTAACTCAGCAGGAAAATATTGTAGGTATTTTAGTAAATTCTTTTTGTCATTCTTTCTGACCAACAAGATCTGAATCTCCATACTTAGCACACTGTGCTTGCTTGGCTGTAACTGACAGCTCACAGACCTTGGAGCGGGCTCCTGGTAAGCACTAAAAAAAAAAAAAACAAAAAACAAAAAAACCTTTTGCACACTTGTATGAGCACAGCCATGAAGAGTCAGTACAAATTCCCCTGGAAGGCAGTGAAATGCTCACCTTGGA